>JAVYIG010004715.1:72500-154242 GCA_035222895.1 Strongylocentrotus droebachiensis | reverse complement strand
CATGGAATGGCCTTAGGCACTAGACTATCATTAATATTGTCGAAAATAATATCGCTAGTGTCTTATGCCTGGATTGCATTTGCCCCGGGCGCCGTACGATAAATTGTTCTTCAATTTTTTGTGTGATTTTAGGGGCATCATAGGAGGCTACAGGCTACAATATTGTGTTTACATTATGGATTTTACCATCGGTCTCTCGACGGACGTTCATGTACAAATCGACAGAATTTAACTCTTTAAACAAAACATTTTATTGAAGAAAAAAATATCTAAAGATCATAAATTTTAGGTTTTTTTTCCTCTTTTTTAATACATCAAGTTCAAGACTTTTTAAGGGCATAAATCACCTACCTACCTTCTTCTTCTTTCAGTATAGTACAGACCACTGTTGCCGTATTATCATACCTTAATGCTTGTCAAGTGCCGAGTATGATACAGTGCAAGTAAAAAGGCTCTACAAGAATTCTATGTGCAGCTAAAAACAGTCTGAAGCTCAACGGAGCTTAATGTGTTGCACCTTTTGCTTTAAAAGTTCCAAAGAGGTGCAATCGACGACAGCAGATAGTAAGGAGTTCCACAGTCGGATACTATCTGGGTAACTAAAAGTCCAAGTCTTAAATATTTTTTTGTTTAGAAAGTATCTAAATTTCAGAATGTACATGTATCTAGACAAAAAATAATATGATGTATTGACAATCCACAGCGCCATCTAGCGACGTTAGTGTGTGGGCGATTTCATGTGATGCATTATGGGAAAACGTCTGGAAAAAAAAAATCAGCTATGGCATTGTTGGATAATATATGCCCTTGGAGATAAGGGGAGTTAATAATCAGATTTTTGGGTCAGGAAGGTTTGCAAAACCTATCTGGGATACAGTTTTGTACTGATACAGTTCTCTTAAATTGTGGATTTTGTAAGGGGAACTGATTTGTTTTTTGTGCAAACTGCTATGCTGCCCTCAGCTGTTGATGGGTTGATGTTTGAGTTTATTCAATTTATTTATTTATTGTTTAATTTATTCATTTGTCTATGTATATTGATTTATTTATTGATTGATTGATTGGATGGCCTATTAATATACTAAACCTGGCAGCCTGTAGCCTGATTAGGTTTAGTTTACATGATAGAATAATTTCCAATCCATCCATCCAATCCAAAAAATATTTGATATAGCGCCTTTTCCTTGCAGTTACAAAGCGCTGCACACACGCTCCACAATGTTTGGGCCACTTAAAACAACAGTTAGACACTTCTCAGAGATCAGTAAAGTATATGTAGGCTGGTAATAAGTAATTTCTAGCAGAATAGATGTGACTTGAGTAGTTTCTTGAACTGGTCAACAGATGATGCCGTCTGCACAGCAGTAGGTAGTTGGTTCCACAGTTTTGCAGCAACCGATGGAAAAGACAATTCACCAGCACGTTTCTTAGAGAGACACTGAGTGAGCCAGATGGATGATGATGAGCGGGTATTTCGGACTCGAGGACGACGAACCAAGCAGTCAGCTATGTACGGGGGACATCGGTGGTTGAGAGACTTGTAGACCAGTAGTAGGATCTTAAAAGCTATTCTCTGTCGTACAGGCAGCCAATGGAGTTCAAGTCGAAGAGGTGTTATGTGAGTCCGAAGAGGAGCAGAGAAGACAAGCCTTGCCGCTGAGTTTTGGAGTCTCTGAAGGCGATCAAGGTCCCTCTGGCTGAGAACACTGAAGAGACTGTTGCAGTAGTCTAATCTGGAAAGGACAAGAGCCCTTGCCGCAGCGTGGCATGTTGACTTATCAATAAACCGCCTCACCCTCCACAGGTTACGTAGGTGGTACTTGATGCTTCTGCTGAGAAGGTTGACATGAAGACTTAAGTTCACAGATGGTTCAAGTGTTACTCCCAGATTGCGGATGGACTTACATGGTTGGAATGATTTCTCACCAATCATCAGTTTGACATCGTTCATTAGATGGAATGACCGATGATGCGGTGAAGCAGAGACAAAGAATTCAGTCTTGCCATCGTTGAGTTTGAGCTTGTTCGCATTCATCCAACGCTGAATTTCAATGATACAGCTACTGAGTCTGCCAAGCGCAGCATCAATTGCAACTGGATCAGTTGGGTCAAACATTACGTAGATCTGAATGTCATCTGCATACATGTGAAAGAATACTTCATGAGCCCGAAGAATATCACCAATGGGACGAATGTAAAGGGTGAAAAACAAGGGTCCGATGACAGAACCTTGTGGAATTCCATGTGGCAATCTACAAGCTTTCGAAAGCTGACCAGAGATTAGAACATGGCTGTTCCGGTCTTCAAGGTATGAATGGATAAGCTTGAGAGCGAGACCTGTAATACCAAAATGGTCTTCAAGACGATTCAGCAGAATCTTATGGTCCACTGTGTCAAACGCAGCGGACAAGTCAAGCAGCACCATCATTACTCCTTTCTGACTGTCAATGGCTTGAAGTAAATCCGTCTGAATCTTAAGTAGTGCTGTTTCAGTGCTATGGTGTTCCTTGTATGCCGATTGCATGGGCTCAGCAAGTCCATTATCCTGGATGTGCTCAGTAAGTTGTCTAAGCATTATTCGCTCAATAATCTTAGACCGAAATGGTATATTTGATACAGGGCGATAGCTCCGCAGATCATTTCTATCTAAGGCTTTCTTGATGACTGGTAACACTAGCGCCTCTTTGAGATCTGTAGGAAAGACACCACTAGACAGAACCTGGTTTGTAAGGTGAACAAGTTCAGGAAGTACAACTCTCAGATGTTTCTTCAACAGCCATGTTGGTAGAGGGTCAAGGGAGCAGCTCTTTGAGGATGAACGTTTGATGATATTTTCCACTTCACTCTCAGATACTTCAGCGAACTCTCGGAACTGAAGACCTATCCCCCGATTACAGCAAGATGTGAACATTGGATCGGGATCATTGGCATCAAGTTCATTCCGAATCTTCAAGACTTTATCAGTGAAGAAGTTGGCGAATCTGTCTGCTAATGCAGCTGGCAAGTCATGAACAGGAAGAACCTTTTCATTGGTGTTAAGTAACCTATTCAGTACTTGGAAGGCAGTCTTTGGAGTACACTCCTCAAGAGCACAGGTAAAGTATTCACACTTGGCCATGGTGATGCACTTTTTGACATGAAGTTTTGCAGCTTGGAAAGCGCTCAAATTCACATCGGTCTTGTGTTTTCCCCACCGCCTTTCACATCGGCGGCGTTCACGGCGTGAATCCCCTATTGTCGAGTTATACCACCTGGGCCTGCGACGAGCCTTGATGGTGACTGTCTTCATGGGAGCAGTAGAGTCAAGAGTCTCCTGGACGGCAGAGTCGAATTCCGATACGATCTTATTGATAGGACATTCATCAGCAGTCCCATTATTAGCTTTAGGAGCATCAAGTTTAGCTGCGAGCTCAGAGGCAAATTTAGAGTGATCCATGTCTTTGAAGTTCCTGTATGATATTTTTGTTGATATCAACTCAGGATGAGACACTCTTAGAGAAGCACATACCACGTGGTGATCAGAGATATGATTGACGTGAACTTTGTAGTTCATCAAACAATCACCATCAACACGGGTGATGATAGGGTCAAGTGTATGTCCCAACCTGTGCGTTGGCTCCGAGATGTTCTGTACGAGACCATTTGCAGAGAGTGAAGATAGAACATGAGCCACATCTGATTTCTCTGGAATATCAAAATGAACATTCATATCACCCATCAGCACAAGCATACCTGGCAGCAGACTTGCAGCATCAATAAAGTTATCAAACTCTAATAAGAATGAGGAAGTACGTAAGCCATTTTTAGCTGAAGGAGGGGGTCTGTAGATAACGACGAAGTGAATGTCTCTTGTAGTGTTGGATACCAAAGCGTGTTCAAAGGTAACTGTATCTGGAAGAATACCAGGAACAAGTTGCAGATTGAGTTCACTCTTAGAAAGAATCCCTATCCCCCCATGATGATCCTCATCGGATGATCGGGGGACATTTAAGAATGAGTAACCCGGAGGTTTAAGTTCACCTATTATAACATTATCATCCTCACGTAGCCAGGTTTCAGTCAAGAATAAAACATCTACATTATGTTCGATAGCATAGTCAGCCACATAGCAAGTTTTGTTGCGTGCAGAGTGGACGTTCCAGTGCCTAACATCAAGTTCATTCCTGCATGTTGTTGTAACTTGATTATCAGATGACAATTTACTTTTCACATTTTGTACATGCTTTGATTTATGCATGTGGGCACCTCCACGCCTGCCCCTTACATGGAGCAAGCCATTGTCCTTCAAAGCACAATAAGCATCAAAAGGTATTTGTTTGATAGCTTTACTTCTTAGTGCAAGCAGCTGGGACCTGCTGTATTTCAATGGCTGTAGGCACTGAACCGATCCATATCTATTGTTGACCATATCCTGTTGGTGGTGCACAAAGCACCATTTGCATTCCAATAGCCAACAAAGTGAAAAGGCTAATGTGTATAATGGATGCACAAGTTCTATGTAGGAAAGTCACAACCAGGTACAAGAAAAACACATCAAAAATCCACCAAGAAGATTACAATAAAATCACTCCAATCTTGATCAGGAGATGCTCTGAAACATAAACTCAACATGATCCAAATTTTGAAGTGAAAAACAAAGAGAAAGTAGCCCAAAACAGATGACATTTAGGGAGCAGAAGTGTGTGTGTGTGGCAGCAGCAAAACAGCGCCTAGGAATAATCATCACACAACATGAATACATTACAAAACAAACCTATAGCCAGGGAGATGTGAGTCTTCCTGCTACCCCTGTAAATAAAAAAGCTTAAACACATTCAAAGCATTGTTCACATACATGTCTTGCCATGAAAGATATGGCTAAGAAAAGAGAGAATAGCAGGAGAGGGGTGGAGGAAGAGATAGAGGGAATTGAGAGAAGGAAAGTAGAACTAATGAAACAGACGAGGGAGACAGAGAAGGAGAGAGAAAGAGAGAGAGAGAGAGATAGAGAGAGAGAGAGAGGGGTGGATGGTAAAGAGAGAAAGACAGAAAAAAGGGAAAGATCAGGTAGAGAGAGAGAGAGAGAGAGAGGGGAGGGGGATGATAAAGAGAGAAAGACAGAAAAAAGGGAAAGTCTGGTAGAGAGAGAGAGAGAGAGGAAAGATAGAGGGAGGAAAAAGGGGAAGAGTGAGGGAAAGACAGCAAGAGAGACAAAGAGAGAGAGAGAGAAAGAAAGAGGGGAAGGGGAAAGATGTTAGGGAAAGGCAGAGGGAGGAACACAGAAAGAAAAGAAAAAAGGCAGAGAGAGAGAGAGAGAGAGAGGGGTGGGGAAGGAGAGGAAAGGCATATGGACAGAGTTTGATTAAAACTAGTTATATATGCCAGTTCAACAATAGTTGGGTCAAATCCACAATGAATATACGATTCTTTATTTTCAGTTATGATAAAGCTATATCACAAGTTTCGCTAAATTGAGTCAAGCCAATGATGTCTGTGTAGATTATGTCATGTACTATTCAATGATGTTACAATGATAGTGAACTTTTACAGTATCTTTCAGCTCTCTACTCTTTATTTCCCTGTACTTATGTTCACTGTGGGGTAGAAGGTTAACTTTGAGAAATTGCTTCTTTAACCATTTCGGGTATCACTAGCATCAAATGGTCATATCTAGATATTTTTTCATACTTGATGAAATAAATGGAAACAAATATTTATTACTGGAGACTTAATTTGCATGGAATCGGCCACTTTTATAAAGATCTACAATATACTTTTGAGAGAGAAAGAGAGAGAGAGAGAGAGAGAAAGAGAATAGAGAGAGAGAATACAAAAGCTTGAAGTTGATCAGTCATTGATCTCATTTCGTTTGTATTGCTTCCTCTAACAGACCTACCTTCTCTTTGTCAATGCATTTCCTGCACTTGCTAGTGCATTGAAGTTGCATTTGACGAGGTACTCAACTATAAACTGTCCAATTTCCTGTTAGAATTCTAGTCTGCCTCTAAATATAGCATGCATGTACAGTATGTATACATGTGAGTGAGGCAATGATGTTGCATGTAGAAACAATAGGTTCATTCACATAAGGAGAAAAAATGTTTGAATTGCCATCCATTCACATGGGGGAATTTTGTTCTTATCTCTTTTTTGCTGATCTTGCACATGTACACGTACAGTACATGTATGTACTGCTATGTGCTCCTTGCTAATAAGCTTAATGTAGGACCTTTGTTGTAATTAAGATACTCTGGATGCATGGTCAAAATTATAAGTTGTTCACTAAAATTAGAAAACAAGTACCGTATATAAAGTTGAATTATGATCAGAAATGAAAAAAAGAGTGAAATTCTGATCACAGTTTAAAAAATAACTTTCTGTAAAGTGGCCTGTGTGAATGACCCTTGTGTTCAATAGCAGTCGTGACGCGAGCCTCCACAAGACCGCTGAATGACATCTCTCCTGCATCCACATTGCGGTAGTTTTTGCCCCTTTTCTTCACCTCCTTCCCCTCTCTTTCATTTGCTTTTCCCCCCTCAGCATTGGCATGGCGACGGGTGATTGACAGCTGTTGATTGGCTGCCTGGGACAAAGTCAGGATGACATCACACATCCTGTTTTGGTTTGCTGGCTCGATCCCTTTCTCTCTCTCTCTAGCTCTCGGCTAATTAGCCGGACGGCGAGCCCTCAGATCAGCTCAGCAGCAGCAGCAGTATACGGGGTATGACTGTACGGAACTTGGGAGTCCTCGCTAAATTGGATCTACCTATGCACGTGAGTTGCTTTCAAACGGAGGCTCAGTAACTTTGATTGAGGACACATTGTTTTGAGAGTGAGTATAAATTACACTGTGGTTTTCAAGTATCTCTATATTACACTTTACGAGTAATCTATTCCCATCACACATTCTCTTTACTTTAATCAGTTAATGAATAGCTGAAGTGATAGGACCGTATTCATGGATGATACTATCGAGGCTGGTGATTAACAATGCAGGATCTTAGATCAAGTTTTACAGTAGCAATTAAATTAACTTTGATTGACAAAACTTTGTTTTGAGGGTACGTATGACCACTCCAGCAAAGCATAGTGGTCAACGCTAAAGCACGTGAAGACGGTGTACATAAATCTTGCATTAGATTGTATTAAAGAAGTCCAGTGCGTGTCTGTCTGTGGTACGTGGTAGATCTGTAGATGGTGCCTAGTTTTTAAGATATAGTCTACACTGTAGTCTTTTCTAATGCATGCAAGTGTGATCATTATCTCAAGTTACAGTGTAAGCAAACCAAATAGTGTACATACTATACTATACTATAGCTTCTGAATGAAAGACAAGAAGTGGGTTATTGATGTAGTCAAATGCTCATGTACCTTAATTTACAGCTCATTTTATGGATGTTATTACCAAAGAAAAAAAAGAATTCGCTCACTCAATAGTGTCTGGCAGTGAAGTGTAGAAAGTAATCAATTTCCCTACATAATTTGAATAATAGGGCACATTTCACAGATTGGACATACTGTATGTGACATATCCATAATTCCCTGCAAAGTTCTACAGAATTTGAAAATAATAATAATATTCAACTTTTATATAGCGTTTAATACATCTCGGACGTCTCTAAGCGCTTTACAGTTATAGTATTACCCCGGTCATTGGATTCAGAGCTTGCTCACACACACTGTGTGCACAATCTCCACTCCCTTATTAAAGTTCTACAGAATTTGATATTAGCTGTAAATGGGAAATAGTATTTTTAAAGATACTATGTCCCTTTTGATTGTGCTCCTCAAAGCAGTCTATATTAGTAAACTAGCTAGAGCATGTGTCATTGAACTGTTCTAGGCAATCAAAACTCTCACCTTGAGTCTTAGAAAAGACTTGGCACAGGTTGCTATCATGTGCAGGTGAGCGAGTGAGTTGGAGGTCACCGTGATTGACCTCTGTCCAACAGGTTAAGCAGGGCGACACACTAGAAGATCCCAATAGGCGTGTCTGCACTATCTCGAGATTGCCAAATATCCAGCTATTTGAACTATCCCGATCGCAAATTATCCAGCTATTTGCGTCTTCATTAGACCGAAGTAGCAAATTAGCTGGATAGTTGGTCGGGATAATATCCCAAGATATATGCAGACACGCCTAATGATTCGTGAAGAAATGGCACAAATAACGTTTGGCTCATTTAGATTGTAAATAATGATAGAACTACCAGAATTTTAGTGTCTTTAAGCTATCTAATCAGAAATAATAAATACTGAGTCGGCTTCAAATCATTGACAATCGTACTACTGGGGGGTGTTTCACAAAGATTCCAAGTCAAACTTAACTCGAAGTTGGACTTTAACACTATGGAGAGCCATTTGTAGCCTTAAAGATTCAAAAGTAAAAATTCAAGTATTTTAGACTTTTCATGAATTCCACATCAAGAAAATGAAATCTCCTTGATAATAGAAAATATGAAGGATTTGCTTCAACATTTTATGCCTTTTAAAATAACTTTTACAAAATATTTCCAAAGTTGCTAACGGCTTTTCATAATTCGTAAGTCCAAATTTTTATCTTTGTGAAATACCCCCCCCCCCCCCCCCCCTGGTCTGATGTCAAATGGTACTAAAAAACCCACCCCTGGAGTGGAATTTTTTTAAACGCCATCCGATGTAGAATGCATTAGGCCAAATAAAAAAAAAAACATGTTTAGCGTCCTGTTTTTTCAAAAATAGGAAGGAGGAGGCCCTTTTTTTTTTTTTTTTTCAAAATTGCCGCTCGGTATAATTTCCCTGACATTCAGGCTAGTTTTCAAGATGGAGGCCTACATTTTTTAAATTTTTTTTTAATCAGAAAATAGACTCATTTTAGCAACGTTTTTCATGATTTTTTCTTTAAAAAAAAAAAGTAAAAAAAAAAATTCAAAACAAAAATAGAAGGCGGCCCCCAAAGAGGAAGCAGGCGGAGACGCTAAACATGTATTTTTTTTTAATGGCCTTATGCATAGCAATAAAATGAATAGATTTGTGTGACTTCTTTTCAGTAGATTCTGTGTAATGATGAGTTCTTTATCATCATAGGAGAGCCTTTTAAAGCTTTCTCTTTAAAAAAAAATAGATGCAGGGGTACAATATGAAACGGGCCCCCTATCCTACATATGGACCACTTTGTGTACATGTACATGTACTATACATGTACATCAGAGGCGCCAAGTTCAAAGATCAGCAATGCGTGACATTTGCATGATTTGGCGCGCGGGCGAGGATATAACACACGTATAAGGTATGCGGTTTTTCAAAATCTAGCGCGCGCATCGTGCGTGAGAGCATTTCCAGACCCTCGAAATGCGTGATGTCACGCCTAATGCGTGATACTTGGTAGCTCTGGTACATCCGTCCTTTAATAGTTACATTGGTGAACCATCTGTACATTAGACCCTTTCCCCCCTGGCTGTGTAAATAAGGGTTTGGTTCAGACCAAAGCCCATAATGAAGAACACTGCTGAAATGAATCCGGCCAAACATATGAAAAGGTCAGCCCCATACATGATGTTTGGTGTTGGTTAGCCCTGGGACATGGATGGGAAGTTGGAGAAGTATGCCAAGGAACTATTATAATTGATTTTCTGAACTTGTGGAGTCCCAATTTCTTCCTGATCCCCCTCTCTCTTTATATCACTCTGTCTGTCTGTCTCTCTCTCTCTCTCTCACACAATCTTTATCTCTCTTGCTCTCTCAATCTTTATCTCTCTTGCTCTCTCAATCTGTATCTCTCTCTCTCTCTCTCTCTTTCAATCTCTCTCCCTCTCTCACTCTCTCTCTCTCTCTCTCTGTCACACCCCCTCTCTCCCTCTCTGTATCTGTCTTTATCTCTCTCCCTCTCACTCTCTCTCTCTCTCTCTCTGTCACACCCCCTCTCTCCCTCTCTGTATCTGTCTTTATCTCTCTCCCTCTCACTCTCTCTCTCTCTCTCTCTGTCACACCCCCTCTCTCCCTCTCTGTATCTGTCTTTATCTCTCTCCCTCTCACTCTCTCTCTCTCTCTCTCTGTCACACCCCCTCTCTCCCTCTCTGTATCTGTCTTTATCTCTCTCCCTCTCACTCTCTCTCTCTCTCTCTGTCACACCCCCTCTCTCCCTCTCTGTATCTGTCTTTATCTCTCTCCCTCTCACTCTCTCTCTCTCTCTCTGTCACACCCCCTCTCTCCCTCTCTGTATCTATCTTTATCCATCTCCCCTCTCCCTCTAGCTCTTATATTGTCTGCATCTCTCAGACACTCTAAAACCCAAAAAGCTTTTACCCTACTATACATATACCCCACACACCTACTTTTTGACAAGATCATCTATTTTCCCCCAAGAAGATGGAGAACACACGATTGTTAATACATAGTATGAAAAGTGGGTGCAATATGAATTTTCCAATGAAAATCACACACTGAGAAAGGTGGGATATTCTAAAAGACAACAACAACAACATGAGACAAAGCATGTTACCATCTCCCTAAGATAAGAGTGTATAACTGGTTAAGAGGCAATATTTAAAGGTAGTGTATCCCTTTTGCAGCCAACATCAAATTTTGTTGAACTTTGCAGGAATTATGAATATGTCACATATATTCTAGTATTCAAATTATGCAAGGAAACCTGTTAACTTTCTAGACTTCACTGTCAGACACTAATGACTGACTGACTGACTTCTTTTTTTTCTTTCGTAATAACATACATTAAAATGATAAAATGAGCTGTAAATTAGGGTTATATGCATTTGTACACATCAATAACCTACTTCTTGTAATATCCCAAATTAAGCGGATTGAATCTTTGCGCAGCACAAATCTTTACGACAATACAGTAGATGGGTCTGGAAATCAGACCAGTTTCTACGCACAATTTTCGAAAAACGTGTTGCGTTAATTTCTAACGACTTATTTCATTCCACATAGAGGAAATTAACATCTGCATTTAATTGTCAGTTTCAGAATCAGCAGAATTCTTTGGCTGAGGGGACAATTAAGTCTAAACATTTTCCAACCATTCATTATTTACATTGTCATCAACCGAGACAACGATCATTGAATATTGTAAAATTGCATATATGCTTCCATTATGTTCATTTGAACCAAATTCATGACTATTCAGATCCTCGGTCATTTCGATTTTACACGTTTGAATGTTCATATAAAAAGTTTAATCAATTTTTTTCTTCAAAATCAGATTGTAGTCAGATCTTGTAGTGTGCGCCAGTCTTTAGTTTACCCTATTTATAGCAGAACACTTTACCGTCTAGGTCTATCGGAAGGCCTAAAAATAGCTCCAAAGTAGCGCACTCGTGCCAACCTAATCATCACATGTGGCCCAGTTGTCTTTACTCATGTCTGTTCAGTCACTCTCTATATATATCCCACTCACCTTCTCTTACGTTCCGCTCAAAGTGCACTAGTGTACTTCCTATCACACCTGTACATTTACGCAGGGGGGGGGGGGGGTGGGTGGGGGGATCTAGGGGGCATGCATAGGGGCAAGGGGGCACATACCCCTGGCCCAGCCAAACGCAGCATATCTAAGCAAAAAATTACAAAAAGAGAAAATATCCTATCTGATACTATCATACCCCCATCCTTGAAAGACGCCTGCAAAATGTAATGATTTTTTGGGGGGTGTGCTCTTTATGTTGTATAGCGCCCTCTCAAGACTGATATTACCTTTAGCTTTAAAACAATGTTTCTGGACTACAATCGACCAATTTGCTATTCTCGTTTGGAATATATCAGAACTGCATATTCTGAGAATTTTATGGTCGCAGCTACCATAGAATGGCCTTAGGCGCTATTTGAAATATTTGAAATTTACTGGGAGCACCGGTAAATTTTGTATTATTCAATTTCCCAAAATCTGAAGTGTTTTAGGGGCTACATTTTCTAGTGCTTATAATACATCCACAGGGGCAAACAAATATATCGAAGGGGTTGAACTCCCCAAGCCCTCCTCTGGAACCACTACTGCAGAAAAGTATATCACAATATTCATTTTTTCTTAAATTTTTCTTTCTGGCAAAGAACATTTAATTGTAGTAATTATACAAACAAGTATAGTTTAAAGTAAGCAAACAAAACTAAATATGTGATAACTTTGTAGATTTTACAGAGTTGTGCCCCCATGCCTGACAATCACGGATCTGCAACTGAAACTAGTCTTTTTCAGGCTTGGCTGTAGGGGTGTTTTATTGTGTAGAAACACACAGTGCAAGAGGTCCTCAAGATGTGTGTCACATGATTTTGAATATTAGCATGCAAGCACTTGAAGCATATTGAGGAAAAAATCAAGATAGAGTGCTAGTTTTGAAAAGGACTTTCCTTATTGTTGGCACCTCCAAGAGCACCGTGAACAATATGGAAGCTTACTTAAAGGTACTAGACCTATGTCCCTTTTGCAGCCAACCTCAAATTCTGTAGAACTTTGCATGAATTATGAATATGTCATGTATGTCCTATCTGTGAAATTTAAACGTTAGCAGTGTCCTCATATTCAAATTATGCAAGGAAACCCGTTTACTTGCTAGACTTCACTGTCAGACACTATTGAGTGACTGACTGGCTTTTTTTCTTCTTTGGTAATAACATACATGAAAAGAGTTGTAAAGGGTACATGAGCATTTGTCTACATCAATAACCCACTTCTTGTGATGGCCAAGATTAAACTGATTGAATCTTTGCGCAGCATAAAATGTATGACTATTCGGTACAATTGTCTGAAAATCAAGACTATTACTTTTGGGCTCTATAGCCCTAAAGTCGATTTGACAACTAATAGTCATTATTTTCCCACTTGAAGACATTTTCAAGCCCCACCTTTTTTAGGGAAGTTCTAAATTAGTATTATCTTTCAAATGCAGTTGGAATTTAACTTTTTCATTTTTTGGGCCTGCAAATGGGACATGTTACCTTTAAAAGTTCTAAAATAGCTCTGGTTCAGAAACTCAACAAAATCTGTTAAAGGTAAAGACCAGTTATGGTCATGCGATTGTATTGTGAAAGAAACGTTGTGGAATCGATCAGAAAAGGTTGATCATCTAGCATATAAGTATTGGTGTGTACTGCAAGGTTCTGGAATCATCAAAGTGATAAGAAATTTTGCCCAGTCTTGGTAAAGTTACAAGCACTGTACACAGAAAGATATATATGGGACTATACGCACACGTGCGCGACACGTGCGTTTATCTCTCACAGACCATGTAGATAAACTAATTTACCAAATATATCAATTATTAGGCGGTTTCCCGGCAAAATTGTTATCATCATGTATTAGTCAAAACATACTCTTTCACATGATTGGTAATAAGAGCTTCCATTTCATTTTTTAAAAACTGGGGCGTTTCCAATACTGGTCTTTACCTTTAAGTATAAAGTGCTTATAAATACATATCGATCTGAAACTTGAATGGATACTAAGTAAAGAGCTTTTAATATGTTGTATGCTTTTTTTGAAAGCTTTGCCGATTCTTCAATATTATTGTACAGTGTGAGTCAAAAAAAACTTTACACCTAGAAAAATGCTAATAATTTTAAGAATCATTTATGAAAAGTAAATTATTATACACCATATGAAAGAGTGTTTCATCCCAAATCGTTTGGTACTATTTTGGGTGGTATGTGTTCACGCTTGGATAAATAGGAGGCATTGTTTGCGAGAGTGCAAAAATCGACTTGCGCCAAATAATGCTTATGTGATGTTTGAATAAAACAATTGGGATTTCGGTATTAATTCAGTCTTTGCAGATCCAAATAACATCCCTACCAAAATTAATCATGTCACACATATCAAAACACACACAGAATCACACTCGCATAGCAAATTTAGATGTGACAGTTTGGATCGGCCTTCTTGGAAATGGAAGTCTTCTTGGACCCTTCTTCTTTGAACAGACAGTGAATGGGGAGCGCTATCTAAGAATGATAGGTGATCAGGTTGTAACGGCTCTGGATCAGATGGCACGATTTAGGCGTCAGAGAAACGGTCCTTTCAGGCACCTTTGGTGGGCACAAGATGGTGCCCCTGCTCACAGGACAAGGATTGTGATGACCAGGTTGGGAGAACTCTTCGGGAACAGGATCATCGCTCTGAACGAACCTGTGGAGTGGCCACGTCGATCCCCGGACCTAACACCGCTTGATTTTTTCGTCTGGGGTTACCTCAAGTCTCGGGTGTACCAGAGCCCACCTGCGAACCTCAACGACCTACGAGAGAGGATCAGGATTGAGAGCGAAGCACTTGGGAGAGACAGGCGCATGCTTTGTCGAGTGTTTCAGGAGATGCTCCATCGCGCTAGAAAGTGCATCGAAAGGGACGGAGGTCATGTCGAGGAGTAGATGAACGGACAGTTACTTGCTGGTCACAAATGAAGCTTCAAAGGATCCATGATAAGCATTTGAATTAACATTATCATCATAATTATGATGATCGTTAACAATTTGAAGATCAAGTAAAAAATAAAGTATTTTACTCCAAATGAACACCATTATCATATGTTTGTGTGTGTGCGCGTGTGTGTGGGTGGGTGTGTTAGTGTGTGTGTTTCATATGTGCGTGTGCGTATGTGTGTGTGTGACTTTGCTACTGAAAAAAGCATCTGCAATGCATCTCATTTCATACATTCAATTCATTCTCTCACTTTAATACTTTGGCGCAATTCAATTTTTGCACTCTCGCAAACAATACCTCCTGTTCATCCAAGCGTGAACACATTCCACCTAAAAATGGTACCAAATGATTCAGGATAAAACACTCTATCATATGATGTATAATACTTTACTGTGCATAAATTATTTTTTAAATTATTAGTAATTTCCTAGGTGTAAAGTTTTTTTTGACTCACACTGTATACTAATCACCTACTGTATGTATAAGATGAAGATATTGTTGCAAAATGTTCATGAAGAGTTTCTCTTGATTTTAGCGCAAGAAAGCTAACTCAGAAAATGCAGAAAGTGTAATTTGCTTAACGGTAAATAGTTTGATTTTACAATAATAATAATGATAAGAAACATGATGATAACAATAATAATGATAAGAAAGATGATGATAACATTGATAATAATAAGAAGAATAATGATAATATTAAGAATAATAATGATAACAAAAATTGTATTGAAAATGATTCAGTAGAAGTGTCAAAGTCGAGTGGTTTAAGCACTTGACTTGATATTCAAAGGTCATGGTTCGATGCCCGACACAGCACTAATGTCCTTTTGCAGGGCATTAATCTTCATTTGCCACACTAGACTCAGATAAGTAAATGGGTACCTGGCAAGAATTAATTCCTTGAAAAAGTAGTCTTTGTGTACAGGTTTTACTGTATTGCCAATTTTTCTTTTTCTAAAGATGTACTACATATAAGTAGGCATACAAGTAGATGAACATACACTTTATATAGGTAATTGAAAGTTCAATTAATGCTGCACCTGTTAAATTATTGCAGGATATAATCTATTTAGTTGACAATTAACAAATTAGTCATTAATGTTTTATCAAGTTTACTTTGTAATTTGTTTAGGTCAGTGTTACTTGTAGTTAAATGTACTTTTTGCTGGGGGGGGGGGGGGGAGGGGGGGGGAGGAGGAAGTAATCATTATAATGTCCTTGGCTTTATTTTGTGTGATAAGATATTAGGTTGGTCGGGTTACATTTCCAAAGATGTGAAGTACCGTTTTTTCAACCGAGGTGCTGCAAAATATATTTCTTGAAAGGGTGTCCCGACTGAAAAATGTGCTGGCCCAGGGCTAAAAGTGATTACGCATATAGCTAAGATACATGTATGTATATCTCTGGCACATGTGATGAAATGCACATAATCTTGAATGGCAAGGACATTGGTGTGCACATTGAGATTCACATTATATCGTTTGGGTGCGCTTTTAATAATACATGTGATGTCATTTAATAATGCAAATTATGGCAACCTCCATGGCAGTCTTTTCCTGGCCTTCACAGTAAATTGGTTTGAATGGTATTTCTGAATTTCATAATCCTTTTGTACCTTTTTAATATAACAAATAACTCATGTTTTAATTCACATTTTGAAGCTCGTGCATTAAGTGATAGGCATTATACTCGGTTACGTCACAATGAAATGGAAAATGTGACTACATGTAAATTTGCATGCAGTGCAATATTCACCAGTGCATTCGCAACCCTGAATTACTACTACAATGATACTCCAATTCTTATCAAACAGTTCCCATCATAGATGTGATATTTTTGTTATAAGCCTTATTATTGCCCCTTTTCATGGACATTTATTGTTTGAAAACCATCTCCCTTTGTGTGAATGACCTCCAATGTTTGCCATGCAAAGGTAACACGGAGCACTGAAGGATACCCAACTAGCTTCCTGTATGAACGAGGTCAAAGCGAGGTTTCATCTGAATTAGCACCAGTGGGTGATGAAAATTTATTTATACCCCAAGTTGCTATACAGTTAGTAAAGTTAAACTTAAAAATAAAAAAACTGTTGTACGACATTTCCCCCTTGTGTGAATTGGCCCTTCAAACTCTGCTGAGAGAACATAGAGTTAAGACGCTGAAGGATACCCAACAAGTTTACCATATGAGCAAGGTCAAAGCGAGGTCTCATCTGTAGCTCCAGTCGGTGACAACAATTATTTATACCCCATATTGCTACACAGTTAGAAGTTAAACTTTGAAGAAAAAAAAAAATGTTGTACAAGATTTCCCCCTTGTGTGAATTGGCCCTTCAAACTCTGCTGAGCGAACATAGACTGAAGACACTGAAGGATACCCAACAAGCTTACTGTATGAACAAGGTCAAAGCGAGGTTTCATCTGAAGCTCCAGTCGGTGACAAAAATTTATTTATACCCATTGTCATACATTTAGTAGTTAAACTTAAAAATCAAAAAATTGTTGTACGACATGTCCCCCTGGTGTAAATGGGGCCTTCAAACTCTGCTGAGAGAATTAACATAAAGTGGAGGCACTGAAGGAAATCCGACAAACTTCCTGTATGAACGAGGTCAAAGCGAGGTGTCATCCAATGCCCTAGTCAGTGACTAAAATTGTTTGCTGGTGCGGTTGTCATGGTAACTGTAATCAGAGGTGAGAGGGGTGTGTGTTCCTGCATTTTGAGTCATGCTTTTGATAGCTGCATTCAAAGTAAAAGCATGATCGCAAGAGACATGATTTTTTAATGATTATAATAATAATGTTACATTTATGAAGTGCCTTTTCGTTGTATACAGAGCGGATTAAAAAGAAATATTTACAAACAAACCAAGAGAGAGAGCATTGTCATACAGAGCTTACATTAAGTACAAATAGAGACGGAAATTCCAAAAAATAATAGAAATTATGTGTTTTCAGACACCTCTTGAAAGCTGTGAGAGTATGGCAGTTCTTTAGTAGTACAGTGTACATACATGTAGGGTAAGGAGTTTCAGGTTTTGGGGGGCAATAACTGGAAAAGCCCTATGATCAATCTGTTTACTGGTCGAGGGACGGTAGGTGTATAGCTAGTGGCTAATCGTGTATTGTACATGGATCTGTGCGAACGAAGTAGATCACCTTGGTTTTGCTGGGGCTTGGTTACTGAGACATTGTTTGGTGTTTAATTGTGAGGTCTTACGTATGATATGATTATTACCTCAAAGGCAGTGAAGATCAGTGATCATCCAATTTTTACCAAAAGTACATTTAAAAACTGCATGATGATGCAGGCAGCTAAGATTCCTTTCTTTCACCCTGTCATGGCTGTCATGGCTGTCATGGCTCACTGTTAGAGTAGTGGTCTCATAACTGGGAGGATATGGGTTCAAAACCAAGTCAATGTACTTGTGCCCTTCGGTAAGGCATTATTCCTCATTACCAAGTCCCTTGGAGAGGACGTACGGTCCCCTGGTTGTTAACTTACAAGCATCTACATGTACATGTACATGCTTTCTTTAATAGCAATCAGGTAAAACAATCATCATCAAACAATTGAATTTCATCAAACAATTCAATTAATTGAACAATTGAAATCAATTGAACAACTGTCATTTAGATATATGCATGGATAAATAGTTTGATTTTGTTGTCGCAGTTTTTATTATTTTCTTTACCATGCCATTTGTAAACTTGGCATGGAAAATATGAAATATGTTTGAGACAGTTTGGGGTTTGGGAAGGGGGAAATTAGGAAGTTGCCGAGTATCAGAATTTGCCAAAAAGAACATAAAATTGGGAAACCCCCAGCCCGTCACCTCCCATCCAAATATATATCGCAGTGGAAGTGTGTAATAGTCCACAAGGAACTTGTATATTGGTCTATGATTAATACAGAGATTTAGTTTGGAATCATAATCAAGAACCATGCATTTCCTGATTACAGGAAGTGTGCTAGGTAAATCTAATCAAATTTCCAAGGGTCATATACTCCCAGGTTGATATTCTCAAGAACAAAATGCTCGGTAAAATTTTCTTTTGATTTGTTTGTGTATTAAATGCAGAGTAACATATTTGAAAGTTTTTGAACTACACAATTTTTTATTTAGAGAAATTTACATAAGTATTAATAATAATAATAATGATATACAGGATTTATAAGGCACCAAATCCAATTGAAAATTAAAAGCTCAAGGCTCACTAGTATAGTATTAATGACTGCTTTGAGAGAAATAGTTGTTTTTATACGCTCAAGGGAAGGTTAGAATTGTGCTATTACCCGAGGCGTGCCGAGGGCAATAGCCCAATTGTAACCTTCCCGAGAGCGTATAAAAACAATTATATACCTCACTTAAGTAATCCAGCAATCTGATTGGTCGAAATTGCATTCATAAACTTTAACTGTTCCCGAAAATTCGCAGTAACCATGGTTAAAACAGACCTATTTTTCCAATAACCATGGTTATTGGGAAAATAGGTCAGTCTCCATGGTTACCCCATAGGTTTACATGTTAAAAAATGGTTTGAGCGATCGAGGATACCGTACGTGTGCGAAAAATTGGTCGGTATTTTCATACAAGACAAGACAATTCCAAACAAGACAAAAATGGCTCAAGAATCTCTCCCAAGATTTCAACTTATCAAATGCAAGACTCGCTGACAGCAAGAACAACAAAAAGGGTACATGAAATTATCCATAAACATGTTCGTTTAGTTGCTGAAAAAGCATAGACGTATAGACTGTAGACGAAAATAGATCTAGTTGTCAGGGTGTTGATCGCGCACCCGATGTTGTGTGTTAAAATTATTCCTATAGAGATTGTACGCAATGCAGTCTCTATGCAGTCTACGTGCATTCCGCGACCATGCAAAAAAGGTCAAGTTTTTTTTTCAATTAGAGAGTCAAACCTTTATAATCTGTTGTGATCCTGAAGGTGATACGTAATAAGTGAGGTGTCATATGAAAGCGCAGGTTCTTCTCCATATTCCCCACAGGGCCGGCCCCAAAATGTAAAAATATCTTGCTTAGACTAGAATCTAGATCTAGTCTA
This sequence comes from Strongylocentrotus droebachiensis, assembly GCA_035222895.1. Lineage (NCBI taxonomy): Eukaryota > Metazoa > Echinodermata > Echinoidea > Camarodonta > Strongylocentrotidae > Strongylocentrotus > Strongylocentrotus droebachiensis. The sequence goes on along the minus strand of JAVYIG010004715.1, from coordinate 134,791 downwards.
CTCTCAAAAATACACTCATAAAAAACAACTGGCAGATAAACTAGAGAAAGGCCAAGGTGGTGTCATTAGTTGACTCTTTTGTTTTTGGCATATAAAAGTATTAATGACTGCTTTAATATTCGAGAAATTTACAAGGTTACAATTGGGCTATTGCCCTCGGCACGCCTCGGTCAATAGCACAATTCTAACCTTCCCTTGAGCGTATAAAAATGACTATTTCTCTCAAAGCAGTCATTAATACTATACTATTTCTCGAATATTAAAGCAGTCATTAATACTTTTATATGCCGAAAAAAATAGACTAAAAAATAAAAAATTAAAAAAACTTTTGTCGAAGATGGGATTCGATCTCTTGCGTACTAAAGGTGATGTAACTAAAATCAGCGCCTTAAACCACTCGGCCAGCGCGCTCTGTCACCATATATAGCAGTTTTCTCTAATATATACATTAAAATGGATTGAAAACGGCTTCGCGTGGTAGATGCTTCGCCGCTGCTCCATTAAACGGGCCTTTCTTTTACTTTTGCAATGCATATTGGCACGAACTTAGATCAAGATCTATCGGCAGATGTTGTTTTTTTGTTTTTGGAAGTTTATTTTCGTCTTTATGTCAACAATGCAAGATAAAATTGTCGGTAAGATCGATCGAGATTCAATTGTATTGAAATTACCGACCAATTCTTCGCACACGTACGGTATCCTCGATCGCTCAGACCATTTTTTAACATGTAAACCTATGGGGTAACCATGGAGACTGAACTATTTTCCCGGTAACCATGGTTATTGGGATTTTAGAACTGTTTTAACCATGGTTACTGGGAATTTTTGGGAACAGTTAAAGTTTATGAATGCAATTTCGACCAATCAGATTGCTGGATTACTTAAGTGAGGTATATAATGCAAAATATGAAAAAAATAAACATACTTTACTTGTACCAAAAAACAATATAACACAAAAAGAAGAAAATTGGATCAATTGAAAGCAAAGAGTTATGTGCTCTCAAGGATATTTAAGCATTGACACTGGAGTTCTCTTTTCAGAATTAATTAGATCCAACTGAGTGATATTCTTCAATTTTGACTGCATATATCCCCTTTTACTAAATCTAGGTGTTGCGTTTGCTCGTAACTTTAGCCGTTTGCCCTTTGCCACAACCCATGAGTATGACGTCAATCGTGAGGAATCAACCCGTATCCAGTGACTTTCCAGTGATTAATCTTGAATGTTGGAATGAGGGGTATATAGAGTATGACATGTCGGCTGACAGTCAGAAGGGCGTAAGCTCGTATCTTTTGACGTGGAGTTAGTGCCCTTTTGGCGCTTAACTGATGCATGTGTAGGGTACACCCTGTAACCAGAGAGCTTGATAGATTTAAGCACCTCCTTCCTGTTATGAAACAAGAGTCATCACAGCGTCTTATTTAATTTTAATGTGATGAACGTTGAAGCCATGTGATACTTTAATATCATTTGTACTATATAGCAACTCTATGAATGGAAGAGGCATTGTAATACATGTCTGCCACTTAAATCTTTACCAATATCAGATGGCAGTGAGACTAAATTTAAGAGACTTTTTTACTGTGATTATTAAGACACTTAAAAATGATTTAGGAAAATAATGTTCATATTATATTATTATTTGGAATCTACAAAAAAACAAGTTATGCTTTCCAGTAGGTTTCTGTTTTATTTCATAACTTTGAACTTACTTTGTCAACTATGTTTTTTATTGGGCAAACAATTGATATGAAATAGAATAAATTCGAATCAATCAATCAAATCAATCAATCAATGTAAACTCAGTTTAGCAACTAAATTATTCATACCCTTACCAAGTTTTTTAATTTTTTTAAAATTCATTTTCTTTTTTCTTCGTCAGAAAGATGGATGTTGCACACCAGATCTCACAAAGCATCGACCACAGGAACAGCATCCTCAAGCAGCGATGGTGAGCACGTCGTCTTCCAAGCATGCCGTCGGGGTGGGGCCGGGCTACGACCGCGACCCCGAGTACCGACCCGACTTCAAGGGCAAGCTCCTGCACCAGGCTGCCATCTACTCCAATGCCAGCCTCCTGGCGGATCTCCTCCGCGGCTCCCAGAAGAAATACATCAACGAAGCAGACTCGTACGGGCGGACGGCGCTCCATGCGGTGTGCGCGGCCGAGGTACTGGAGAAGGAGGAGAGCGTGGAGTGCGTCAGGATCCTGCTGGAGTCGGCGGCAGATCCCAACGTCCAAGCGAGGGAGGTGTACAGTAGATATGTAAGTTAGGGTTACAGCTAGAAACGCGGAACCTTGTAACACAAAAAACAATGTATGGGACTGAACTGGGATATTTTCAGTGAACCTACGTAGAGGTGTCTAAGTTAATTTGTGATCTGCAGGTAAATACCTGCTTGAGAGTCCTTGAACAGGCTCTCTTCTAGGGGATCGATCATTTGTTGCCTGTGCATCGAGATTGTGGAATGGTCTTCCTCAAATCCTTCGCTCTTGTCACCAGTTATCCACTTTCAGAACTCAACTAAAGACATACCTATTTCAGATTGCTTACAATTAGTCACTGCTTTTTTTGTCTTTCCCAGTTAGAATCATGAACAGACATTTTTGGTAGTTTTTCAGTCTCATCAGCGCCTTTGATTAGGCAAAGTGATATTGACGCTTTATAAATACCTGGATTGGATAAGTCCGGTGGTAAACGGCTTGACTGGTGTGGTGGAGGTTATAGGTTCAAGCCTCAGGATGGTATTAATGTCTATTTGCAAGACACTCATCATTTGCCACACTTACCCGGGGTGTAGCAATTTAGAACCTGTCAGCTCACAGAATCCTAGAACTCAATTCGCTGTGACCCTTAGATAAACACTGTGTTCACAAAATTTTACTTTGCTTGCACAGAATTTTAATTATCAATTAAAAAGTTATGAAGGTGTGCATCACTGTAAACACTTTAGATTTGATCACTTTGAATAATTTCTTTTTAAATTGATGAATTTCAGGGAAACCAACCTCCACTTCTGATTCCCTGTAGTGCACTGTATTACTCATATATTAAGGTTATTACAGTTTTCAGAGAGTATAGACAGTGAGAACTGTAATTCCTGATCATGCTCTTAGTTTGGCTGGAATGCTCCCCAGGGAGTGGAGAATGTGCATACATTGTGGGCGGGCAAGCCTGAATCCGATGACCAGGGTAATGATATATATCTTATAGAGACAACGATAATGAATTAAGCGCTATATAAAAACAGAATATTATTATTAATTTTGATTGTTTCTTTTACCTGGACTCGGGTTGAATGTACTATTCATTTTACATTAAAGTTATGTTGAAATAAAGTGTAGCATACTAAAGTCAAGGTAGAGTGGCCCTGAAAAATTAATGTTATGCTAAAACTGCAATGTTTATCATACCATTGGTTTATATGGACAAGAAAGAATATACCGGTATGCGTACTAAAATGCAAATTTTCCAATAATTTTGAATTTATATTCAAACAATTTCTGTCATCTTATCAAGATATGAACTTACATGTAATAATAATAATATCGGGTCGGAATAGCGCTAATGTCTGTCAGACCTGACACTCCGGGAGGGGGTTTCACAAAGATCCTAAGTCGAACTTAACTCTAAGTTGGACTTGAAAATTATGTGCAGCCATTTGTAGCCTTAAAATGAAATATATTCAAAAGCGGAAATTGAAGTATTTTAGCCTTTTTATAAATTCCACATGAAATCTCCTTGATAATAAAAACAAATATGAACGATTTGTATCAACATTTTATGCCTTTTAAAATAACTTTTACAAAATATTTTCATAGATGCTAATGGCTTTCCATAATTGTCCAACTTAGGGACATGTACATTGTAAGTCCAACTTAGGATCTTTGCGAAACACCCCCCTGGAGCTCCTGATTATTACCCTAGCCTTAGCACAGCTGCCATTAAGGTGCTCAAGCATTTCAAGGAATATACATGTATATGTTCATATAATTTTAATGTCAGGATTCTAACCCTGTACAATATTATCAAGTTACAAACATGCCTCGGCTGCAATTATATGAAGGAAGTGAAGCCCATAAAGCATTTTTTATCTTTACATTTACGTTATTCATCTTTGGGGAAAATATTTTGAAATATCTTCTCTTGAAATTTATTTCTTTCCCTTTATTATACAACAACAGGCATTGTCATACACAATTTAAATCGTGAGTTCATTCATGAGAATCTTCCAAAAGAAAAATTTGCCACTGTAGGGGTCAGGAAAAATGAGAAGCGTATCTTAGTCCCAAAATATGACGCCATCTTAGAATTTGACCTCCTATGGATATCTTAAAGATATTTTCAGGACTGAATGCCGGCTCACTAAGGCTGCGTTTATCGGGTCTTGCCACTAGATCTGTACATATCGAACCCCACTATTGAACCCCACTATCGAACCCCACTATCGAACCCCACTATACGAACATGATTTGTGGGATGTCTCATCTATCGTCTATTCACGATTCAAAATAAAGGCCTTGTCTCTGCGCAGCTGCTTTGCGCCGTTTGACCCGGGAAGCAAGACAGTTTCTCGGAGGTCAACTACACACACACATGGTTGTAAAACAACATGACACAAGAAATGGCGTGCGCTAGCCTCCAAACCGGAAATTAACCTGGGAAGGTCCGATTTGTATGTGTGGTTCAAAACAGCTTTGCGTTTTATATCATGTCTCAAAAACGTGATTCTGGCTGTATGTCACATTAAAAAAGCACCTTTTTTCAGCGTTACAATATGCCCATATCTAAAGACATTTGAAAAAGGCTTTGTGCCTGAAAGACGTTTGAAAATGCTGATTTTAGGAAAAAAATTGGTCAATAAACGCACCCTAAGAAACATACAAAGGCTTGCCAAGTTGCCTAGGCCTTACCTTTGAGTCAAGTATACATGATGACACACAGGGATGGCTCTCTAAAGATTAAAACATCGTAAAGGGGCTAACGCCACCTACAACTTTTTTTGGACAACTGCACTTTAAGGAATGGACTTGATTAATGGTCAGTGCGCGCTAGCGTTGTCCATAGTCCTATCATACCCCATTGGCCCCGAGTCAGGCCACGGAAAAGACACAAAGTCTTGTCATGCTACACCTCCTTTAATATGCCCGCTTAAAATTGTTAAGCATTCATTCTTTCCTTATTGAAAATCTGTTCCATAAAAGATACGATTGCTTTTGGGCAAAGGCCAGCCAACTTCAATCATCAGCTGGTTTGGAATCATTTCCTTTAGAAGAAAAGTGTATAATCATTGAATTGAAACCACCATTACCTGTCAAAGCATCAATTGGTCATTTGAGGAGATACATCATTGGGAACGGCCGCTTGGACTAGGACAGCTAGAAACAGAAGAGAGTGGAAATGTTATGAGAAGGGCTTTGTCCAACGTCTGGATGAACTACCGGTATAGCCTGATAGATAGATACAGGTGTAGATAGACAGATAGATAGATAGATAGATAGATCATTGGTTTAATTTTTTTATTTCCTATAATATTAATTATTATTTTTCCCTTTTCCTGTTTCCTTTTTGTATTGCCTTGAAGTGAAGAATTAATAACATTTATTACATTTTTCTTTTGTTCCATTGAAGACACCATTACATGTGGCAGCTAAGGATGGCAAGCTTCAGATGGTTCGTCTCTTGGTAGAATACGGTGCGGACCTTGAAGCCAGAGATGGAAAGAGGCTGACAGCAGTGGAACTCGCCCGCATCAACTTTCGTCAAGAAGTCGTCCAGTACCTCAAAAATAAACATGGTATGTTAATTTCATATTTTGTTTAATTATCGCTATTGCCAGCTAATGTGCTTAGATTAACAAGTGTGCGCTTGTAAAAATGATTCCTGACTGGAATGCTCCCCAGGGAGTGGAGAATGTGCATACATTGTATGCGGGTATTGGTAAGCCTGAATCCAATGACTGGGGTAATAATATATATATCTGTAAAGCGCTTTGAGAGGGCCTTCGGTCCTGAAAAGCGCTATATGAGAAGTAGCTATTATCATTATTTTTATTATTAACACCATCAAAATGTATGCTAGTTTCATGCCTCCGTCCGAAATGGACTCTGGGACAGCTTGGTGAGTTGCTTTCGGTATATTTTGTGCGACTGTACTAGCTGTGCCGTCCGCTCTCAACCAGCGCGGAGCGGCAGGGCAGCTGGTAGCCAGTAGTCACCAAGCTAGCTGTCTATAGACACATTGCAATGGTTGGATAATAATAATAATAACAATTTAATTTATTTTCCAAAGTACACAAGGCGCTGTCTCATAGACTGGATGGTGGTACCTTGATTTAGTTTTCGTTTTTTTTTTAAATTAAGGCCATTTTTATATATTATTTACAAACTGATTTGTCATTTGCAATATGGTGTGATACTGTGAATCTGCTGTGTTCTGGTCGCATGAAAACAAACGAAAAAAACCTTCAAAGGTACCCTTAATGAGAGATGTGACGTGAGTAAAATTCCCAATTGATCCTATACAGCGCGCGACCTGGAAAAAAGTTGCTCCGAATGCAAGACAAGTTTGAATTTTTTTTTTTCTAGAAGTACATACCTACTTGTACGTGCATTGCAAAATCATATATGCTCTACTCTAGTTGGTTGTTATTATTAGTATTATTCAATTAATCAAGCATTTTGTCATGAAGCCATTCGATCTCCATCTTGACTTGAGTCTAATATGCATGAATTAGCAATCCTAGACGTTGATGCATATCTTGAGATGTTGGTTTCCACTTGACAAAAAATTGTGAAGGACAAAGGGCTACCGTACATTGTACTATTGCTATGATTAATGATGTTCAAAACCAGTTGTTGCCCGGTTCAGTATTAGTCTGTAATTGCATATTGTAGATTCTGAGGTGACTAGATTAGCACCAAACCGTAGCAAGCAGCAATGTTTGTAAAGCATGCATGCATGACCCTCTTTATTTAACTCTGACATTTTTTACCGCTGACATTTTTTACCGCTGACCGTAAAGTGCATTTTGTACATGTACACTGTAGGTTCTGAACTGGCTTCCTCCCTACAGAGTGACACTATTAGTTGGAGTCTGGTGATACATATTGTAGGAAGATCTGTGGCGTAATTCAGAAAGTTTGTGATGGTTTATTGTAGATTCTGAAGTGGCTGCCTATATTTATGTAGTGAGACATATTTGTAGGAAGATCTGTGGCGTGATTATTCAGAAAGTTTGTGCCTGGCATATTGTAGATTCTGAACTGGCTTCCTACATGTATTTAGTGAGACATTATTGTAGGAAGATCTGTGGCGTGATTATTCAGAAAGTTTGTGATGGCATATTGTAGATTTTGAACTGGCTTCCCATATTTTTAGGAAGATCGATCTGTCGCATAATAATCATTCTTTCGTTCAGTTGTGAGTTTTGGATATCATCATGCAAAGAAGCAGGAAGAAAGGTAAGCTGATAATGAATGTTGTTTGGTTGAGTATCCTTTTTGATTTCAGGTTACATGTGGTGATTTTAACATTCAGTTTGAAATACTGTATGCACTGTTTGAAGGTTGAGTTCTGGGAAGAGGTGAAAATTTGTGAGTGTAATCCTTGTTATTATGCAAATGTGGAAAACTTACATCAGATATACCATGTTCCCTGAAAAGCATGGCTCTTTAAAGGGAAAGTCCACCCTGAAATTAAGTTAGTTTTAATAGGAGTAGAAAAATGAGAGAAACAAGTCAGTGAAAGTTTGAGCAAATTCCGATTAAAAATAAGGAAGTTAGGATTTTTGAAGTTGTGATCAATCAAACACAAATTGGCAACTCTATGACGTATCATGCGAGCTCAACTTCCATTTGCTCAGTACTAAAAAAATCTAAAATTTTCATTTTTTCTCAAGAAAAATTTCAACCATACATGCACCCTAAATATAATAATTGCAAATATGTTTCTATACTCCCCCTGCAAGGAACAAATATATATTCCGTCATCAATAACGAAGAAAACATGATTTTATGGAATATTATACACAAAGCAAATGAAGGAGAGCTCGTGTAATAATTTTGTCACAGAGTTGCCAATTTGTATTTGATTGATCACAACTTCAATAATTCATAACTTTCTTATTTTCATTCAGAATTTGCTCAAACTTTCACTCACCTGATTTTCTTATTATTCTGCCTCTATCGAAACAAACTTATTTTGGGGGTGGACTTTCCCTTTAAATGCCTTCATATTCTAAATATGGCATGTAACAACGTAAAAATCAGGACAAATTTTTATGCCACATGTTCGTGTTGTCCCATATACATCTTTCTGTGTAATTTGGCCAAATTTCTCATCATTTTGACGATTCCAGAACCTAGTTTGCAATACACACAGATGATCAACCTTTCCTGATCGATTCCACAATGTTTCTTTCACAATGCAATCGCATGACCAGAACTCAACTTCATCTTTAAGTCATATACGTTTTCTTATCCAAATTTATTTATTTTTTTTTATTTCATTTTGATATTTATGGTGATAACTTTTACTTGCCTTGCTGGTCTTGTTCTAGCTCAGACAAATTAAACAGCTAGCTTTTTCTGGGCATGTATGAAGGAAGAATATTATGTCTAAATGTTGTTTAAAGGCATTGTTACAATGTTTCCAGTTTTACAAATCTGAGATGCATGACTCTACATGTTATCAGTGTCTGTGATATGGAGTAATATCGAAGCCCTAAAAAAATTCGCTTTAAAATGATCATGAAGTGCCTCATTAAGTAAATATCTTTGAGTGACCGGTTTTAACAACAAAAAAATAAAGAATAATATTTAATTTTTATATAGCGCTTAATACAAATGTCTCTAAGCGCTTTACAAATATACTCATTTCCCCCCAATAGACTGTAGTGTAACGGTTTTTGAAATGATGAATTCCAATCATAAATATCTTGATAATCAGATATGCGGTGCTTGTAAAAGTCATGGGATTCCTGACTGACCTAAAGGTTTAAAATTATGATTGCAGCATGAGCTAAATCCAGGATTTTGTTTCAGAATCTGCCAGAGGCAAATTAGATACCCAATTCATTTAGATAATATCTGATTGAAGTATAATACACTTTCAATGTTCAACAAGGCTTACCGCAAGGGCAATAAAATTAAATTAGTTTTATTGACATTATGAAGGAGTTGTTTCAATATATTACACTGCTTTTTTGCGGTTTTGTTTTACTTATAAATTACTTTTCCATTACTTGTAAATTACTTTTCCATTAAAATATTTAAATTCAACTTTCATTCATGTTGCTGAGGAAGGGAAACTAAGCATTACTTTTGTTTTAATTAAAAGTGATTAAGGTGCCGGAACTCTACTTTCAATTTTCGATTAAATAAGTCTAATATCATCACCACAGAGATAATAAACATATTTTGTATGGATGGAGAAAGAAATGGTATATACATGTATGTGTGTTTCGATTATCTTCAAGTATGCTTTTGGTAGGTATGATCGATAGTTTTACATGACATAGAACTTTCACTTTGCTTCATGATCAAGTGTATTTTTCAAATACTTTTGAAAAATATTTCTTTCCTATACCGTATCTTGGGGTCTCTTAAACCCATTGACTTCCCTGTTGTGAAATTCCCATAAGCTTAACCCCAGGACCACCAGGTTGCCGTAAGCAACATGTTAATTGAATTTCATTTCAGAATAAGTGGCTCAAAGAAATTATATGTTGTTTGAATCAGCAGAATATATTAAAAAGGAAGATTACGAGACCTTGTTGTCACATTTCATAGTCAAAAATAACAAATCTAATTTTGTATGAGACCATTTTTGTGTGTAGATAGGACTACTAGGTGTGGATATCTTTTCTAAATTCCCTATCATTTGTTGCTCATTAAAGATCTGATTTATTCATTAATGATATTATTTTCTACTAATATCTTTTTGTAGAAATCATTTTGATTTGAACATTCAGTGTTAAAGATTTTGTGTTGTTGTTGTTTTGTGTTTTTGTGTTTTTTTTTTTCATTATGTAGAAATTAAGTTTCTGTCATTACCATAATTATGTCATGTCATTATTATAATGGCTGCCAAAATCACTACCAGTATTCCAATTACCAAGGTTTTTTTTCTTGATGAAGTGTTTTGGGTTTTTTCTTCTTTCTATTTCTTTTTAATGTCTAATCAAAGATATGTTTTACTTTCATTATCTTTCTTGGAAACAAGGACTATCAGAAATGGTTGTGTTTGTCCTTGTAAAGGAAGTGCCAGAAGTGAAGAATTATTGCGCAACCACTTGTTAGCTGCTAGCGCACGCTCTGATTTTGGATTCGGCAGATAATGATAATAATTGATTATTTATATATTGCAAATATCAACAACAGCATAATTCTTTTTAGAATAACAAATCAAGGGGAAGCCTTTGTAAATTCATCAGTACTGTAATTAGCGGTGTATAAACCGCACCTTTTTGCCGCCGAAAAAAATTCAAAGTCGGGGGTGCGGTTTATACACGGTACACCAAAAAAATAAAAAAAGTTTTGATTTATGCACCTCCACATCGCGCTATGCCTGGCAATGTCTCCCAGCTCAGTAATCGGTGTGTTGACTCACCACTCGGAAACTAGAACAACACTCAAATTTGTCTGTCAAATTTGTCTGTGATCTCAATATGTAGTTTATAATAATAATTCCTTCAATTTTTCTTCTATTACATGGTGTACCACAAGGTTCTATCCTAGGTCCTCTACTGTTTTTGAATTTACATTAACGATCTTACACATTCAGCTGCACCTCGCAGTTAAATGAAAGGCCTTCCCGCGTGGGTTTTTTAACACAGACAATTTTTTTTTTTTTTTTTTTTTTTAAGGGCGAAAAAGAGAGGTGTGGTTAATACACGAGGGCGGTTTATACAACGTTAATTACGGTATTAAAGGGCATAGTGTAGGCCTATAAAGTTTAATTTTGTAACTGTTATAAACAGTTGTGATTGATTGAAATCGATCGCATAAGTGATACAAGTTTGTAAGGGTGCGAATTGATTGTGGGTCTTGCAATGAAACCCGGTCAATTGCATCTCTATATAAAAAAGGGCCTGTAGCATAAAGCTTAAAGGTAATACAAAGTTTTGGTATGGGGTCATGAATTCGGTGCAAATGGACATATTGGAAGCATATACGATCATACAATAGTAAGTGATGGTTGTCGCGGTCGAAATCGACTCTGAAGTTATGAAATTGTAAATAATAAACACTTTATGTTGAATAGCTCCCTCTCAAGGTCAATATATTAATAAAGCTATAAAACAATGTTTATTGACTAAAAAAGACCGATTAGCTATTCTTGTTCGGAAATTATATACCACAACTACATACTCTGATATTTTCATGGTCGCAGCTACCATTGTACGGCCGTAGGAGCTATTTGAAATTTATCAAAATTTACCGGGAGCACCGGTAAATCTTTATATTTAAGTTTTCTCGAAAGCAGAAGTGTTTTAGGGGCTACAATTTCTGGTGTTTTTAATACATCCACAGGGGCATCAAAATATATCAAAATTGTAAAGAATCACTATCCACCCATTTTTCAAAATTTCCCAAAACTTTGTAATACCTTTAACAATAATTGATCATATGGTTGATTTTTGCGATTGATCGCACAAAGTGATCTACATGTATGCCAACAGTCGCAAAATCAAGTGCACGATCAATTGTTAAGCCTAATGTTACGGGGCCCATTTTTGTCAGAACGTGCGGCGTGTTCAATGCGTTTCTGTGTTCTGAATCAAACGCTCTTTCCTGCTTTATAGCATTACTGCCTCTAGTATGAGATAGGGATCACAATTTAGAGATAGAGCATGTAAAAATGGGATTATAGATAAGTCTGTAATTTCTTCTGGTCTGTCTAGCTACGTGGAATCTTTAGTACTGTACATATTAAAATTCCCTATGATTTGATCCCTTCAATCATCACCACACTATATTCTCATTTCCCAAAGATCCATCCTGCTTTGGCAATGCTGCCACAAGAGCAAGAATGAGAGAAAGAGGTAGAAAGAGAGGGGGAGAAAGAGAGTGGGAGAAAGGGAGAGAGAGAGAGAGAGAAAGAGTGGGAAAGAGAGAAAGAAAGAGGGATAAATAGAGAGAGAGAGAAAGAGAAATAGGGAAAGGGAGATAAAAGGAGAGAGATAGAGAGAGAGAGAGAGAAAGAGAGAGAGAGAAAGAGAAATAGGGAAAGGGAGATACAAGGAGAGAGATAGAGAGAGAGAGAAAGAGCGAGGGATAAAGAGAAAGAGAAAGAGAAATAGGGAAAGGGAGATACAAGGAGAGAGAGAGAGAGAGAGAAAGAAAGAGGGATAAAGAGAGAGACAGAAAGAGTTTTCAAAATGCCTGCACTGTCACATTTCGCACCCATTTAACCTTACATTTGATGCGTCATTCATGTTGCAGCGCTTGACATTTTCAGCCCATGGCACCGCGATCAAGCGAGTGGCATGGACTAAGACGCTCTTTCCTGCGTCTGAAAATCGTAACTTCGCCAATCTTTGCCCACCATCCTTACTCCTCCGTGCATGGCAACAGGATGTCCAAGTGAAACATCCTTCTGCTACAGGGCCGTGGCTGATCTCGTCACGTACGTCAATCTAATCGTGGATCAACCATTCCTCGATCTCCTTCTCCCTTTCCGAAGGTTTTGCATCTGTGTTTGGTCACTGGAGCCAGCGATTCTACCCTTCTTCTTCTTGTTTAGGATACTCCTCAACGTCCCGTTAGGAACCAAACGAGGAGGATGAGGGGGTGCTCACTGTTGCTTGTTTAGTTCTTATCGCTTGAGTCTTGGTTGCGGAAAAAGTTGGTTGCTTGTAGTTTGAAGATTTCAATGTTTGCGGTCCTTTGGATGTTGGGGGGGGGGGGTAGTGAGTTCCAGTCCTTGATGGTACATGGAATGTAAGAGTGTTTAAAAGAAGCCAACTTTTTCATGTTGCTTAATCTACTCTAGAAGGATTGTGTTTATATACTGTACTGTCTACAGTGATTAAAAAGCAGTATCACAATCGTGGCAAATTGTAGGAAAGGGTTAATTTCTCAAGTGACTTTTGTTTTCAGTCAATGCAAAAGGAAGTCAACGTTGTCGTGCTGCCAAGTTTTTTTTCACCATTGTGAAATCCGTAAGTTCTGCAGTGTTGACCTAGCAAGGCAAGGCAGCGACTAAAACATTGGCACATTTTTAAAGAAAAACTGTAAGAGGAGAATAATTGCTGCAAGGATTGTTCTTTGGCCATGCACTACAGAAGATGCCAACTTTGTAATTTATTCTACTGCTAAGATACTAAAGAAGGAATCTATACATTCTGCAGGTTGTCTGACAGTCAGTGACAGAAATATTGGCACTTTTTTGTGGTGTTTCTTCTGTCAATGCGAGAGGATCAAACTTTGCCTTTGGCTTTATTATTCTGTCCAGATCTGCTTCAGTCAGAAGGATATACAGTCTGTTTTGTGAATTGACACTGACTGATGTATTGACACAGAAGGGATTCATTTTTGTCTTGTACTGTTTCTGTGTAACTTCAAAGGCCATACTTTGCCGTTATCATACTGCGGCTATCAAAGCTGCGTTTAAGCTCAATTTTGTATCGTAAACGCTCATCGTAATCGCAGTTCCACGGTGTACTGTTTATGCTCACTTCTCTGGCTCCTCCAGGCAATTCTCACTGGGTGGCCTTAATTGGCCTTGCAGCTGTATTCGCAAACCTGCGCTGTGCATGCTACGTAGACCCACTAGAGGTCAGTGCGTTGACCCCATTAAAACACGTTTACAAATTGTAAATTCCCCCTTTTTGTGAGTTTAGATCGGTGATCGTGATCGCCGTTTTTCAGTGATTCTACAAAAGTGAGAAACGACGCAACCGTGTTTTGAACTAAACACGTAAGAAATGCCTGATTCTGGCCAGAAAAAGTTGAGCATCTGTAAATTCTGCAATTGTATACTGACACATTTAAAAAAAATTGGTGGCAAATGGCAATAAGACTTGGTTGTACCATAATGATTGCGGGGATATTATCTCCCATAACTACAAAAGCCAACTATATCATTCATTATAATGCCTAGATATTGAATTGAAGGCTTTTGTAAATTATGCAATATTGACCATTCAGTTCAAAGCAGTGACTGAAATGTTGGATTTTCTCTGTGGCAATTGCAAGAAGGGGTACCGGTAGTAATTTCTCAAAGAAAGGTCTTGTTAAACACAAGTAGATGCTCTTTCAGCAAGAGAGAGGTGTCCGACTGGAACATATTCTCCCTCAAGAAGTAATGACTCAAACTCTGTCAATACATTCAAGCAAGATAAAACGCCAGTGACCTTCATATTTTTAATGTAATATGACCAAACCCGTCTGCACCCTGCGCATGTGCGAAATCAAGACACTGATTTCCCATCGACCAGAGACCGAAGAAACCCTGAAGAAGTGACCAAGGATTACAATATTGACCTTTCCTCATATGAAGATGATGATGATGACTGGTCACTGGGGCCATTAAAAAAGGAGACAAGATTATGAGCGACTTTTAAATTGATTTACGACTTGGTTGGAGTGGATAAGATATCATTCTTGAAGAGATGTTTGTGATGAGTGGAGAAATTTTTCAAAGCAGATCCTTGCTGTCTGGATGTGATGACAACTCAAAAAGTGGAAATAATGCCTCTTCAGGTCAGTATTCTAAATGTGAGTCCTATGAATTCTTAAGGGAATATATACAGTGATGAGCAATATTTATGGGGGCAGATCTAGATCAAGGAAAGGGAGCACGAAACCAGTGAAAAGACAAAATGGTTACCATCATTTTCAGTTCATTTTGCTGTCTACATTTTGAAAGAAGTCACAAAAATACAATATTTTTCTTGCAGGTTTATAAGTAAAGCAAGAATTTGTAAAAAAATGATGAGATAAACATATTTGTGAAAGTTTTGTTGTAATGGATAATGATAAGAAGTAATAAGTAAAGCAAGAATTTATAAAAAATGAGATAACATATTGGTGAAAGTTTTTTTAAATGGATAAGGATAAGAAAATTGATAAATAAAGTGCAAGCCCATTTTAAAATCATGACTTCTGTGATAGATGGATTTAACTAACCTTCCCAAAATCTGTTACATTTATGTTTTATATCCAATATCATTTAAATTTTCACCAGATCTATTCTCAGTTTTCAACTATCCTTCAATGCAACTTGGTTCTAAAAATCAAATGGATTACCCTTTTTAGACCTTCCAAGACTTTCAGGCCTTCAACACATGATACGTAGCGGCCTATGAGAAATTAACTTTGCCTTCTAGGAGATTGTCACAGTACAGTACGATAAGAGACTCATTACGATTGAGTCGAGGGTACAAGCTATAATTATCTTGTGTTTTGGCAGTCACATGACAGCCCAAACACGAAGTTGTGAAAGATAATCTCCTGTCTAGAGTTTTCTTTTCTTCCGTAAGTAAGTAATTCTGGGCGTGCCCCTCTTAATTGGCTGCTAGATAGTTTACATTGCCTTCGTTGTGAAAAGATTGGAAATTAGATCATACTCTTGACAGATTTAGCAGCAATCCCAAATCATTTTGTGTACTATATGTTTAGTCTTTGTTTTTGTTTTGTGTTTGTTCTAATATTTTCCCAGTGATATTCTGATAGCAGTCAAAAGACTTTTTTAACCCTTTGTATACGGGAGCCAATTGGTCCCTGTATTACATGTAATTAGATAATTCAGACGTCAACAGGTTAAAAGGATCGTTTAACAATGTTAACTCTGAGATACACGGCTCTACATGTTATCAGTGTCTGTGATATAGTGTAATATTGAAGCCCTAAAAAAAAATTGCATTTCAAAATGATCAAGAAGTGCTTCAAAAAAGTAAAAATCTTTGGGTGACCGGTTTTACCACACTCGTTTTCCCCAATAGACTGTAGTGTTATTTGTAATTCCAATCATAAATATCTTGATAATTAGACGGGCCATCAACTTGTATAAGTCATGGGGTTCCTGACTGATCTAAAGGTTTATAATTATCATTGCAGCATGAGCTAAATCCAGAATTTGTTTCAGAATCTGAGAAAAAGTTACTGGATCCCTTTAATATCTCACAAACATCCTTTTTGTGTGAATTAAGACCCAATGCCGGCATATCATAGATGAACAAGTCTCTGGAATTTTCATCAAATTGGCATTGCTCTTGTGATCATTCATTCAGCTCTTGTAGGTGGGGGGGGGGGGGGGGGGGGAGGAGGGGGACACAGACACATGCAATCACATGTTTATGACTAATTAATGACCCTTTGATACACCCATCAGATTGTTCCCCAGATGTTGCAGCTCATAATAATTACATCCAAAGAAGATTCGCTGTGAAAACGTGAAGGCCATTTTAATGTACATAGAAGTCTTCAGGGGACGTTTTAATTGCACTGTGACACATAACCCTCTTACATAACACTTATTTCTGTCTGCATGACCCAAAGGTACCCTTTAATTCTCTCTCTCTCATTCTTTATTCCCCCTTCCCCTATAATTAAACCCCCTGCCCATCCTTACAATATATCCCCCCCCCCCCTCCCCATGAGGAAGCATTCGCCTCTGAACACTGCCTTAAACACGTATGTTAATTAATTTTGGTGACTACTTAATTCTCATGATCATGAATTGTCTCGTGTCGGCTGTCTGAATTAGAAGGCGAGTTATTTTGGGTAACGCACACACCCGACATTAACGGCCTGCTCTCTCTCCCCTATGGTGTCTTGTTTTAGCCCTTAGCTGGGTGGCACGTTATTAACTCTCTCCATCGAGTAGAAGTGAAGAAAATGGATCAATCATATTCACTGATTGCCTAACTCAGTTGTTTTTGGAAGGCTGCACATTTTTTTTTGGAGACCAAATAGCAAAGGAAGGTCAGCAGGGCTGCATATAGCTGAACAATTCCCTAACATCTTAAAGTTTTTCCCACAGCACTTTACGCGTAACTGCAGAGTTTATAAGATCTTTTTTATGCATCATGGTTTCTGGACTTCAAAGCATCTTGTGGAGCACAACTTCAATCTCATGTGATCGAAACATTGCTATTTTAATACCGGTAATTGTCTTCAAGTTTCAATATCAGGTAGATCCTCAGAACCAACTTTGAATGATTATCTTGTGGATATTCTAGGCATGTTATTGGTCCTCATGTTCCCATAAAACTAGTTGAGCTTTAATTGGCACCCAAAACTGTATTGCTAATGATTGTATCGGAGTGGCAGGAAGGCCATTTGTTATTTTTCCAAACAATGATGTACACTGTATAGCATATCATTCTCCGGATGTCGCTGGAGTGAAAGGATATCGCAAGTATCTTCCTTTTGTCTTCCCGATAAAACAATTGTTCAGCTGTATTCAACACCTAGTCTTACAGTGGCTATCTGACACAAGGAAATAGTGTGACAATCGGTTCAGAACTTCAGATGCTTTGCTAGCTGTTAATACACTGTCGACTTGATTACAAGAATTGCTTGCCATCCCAGTCCATGTGATGTGCTTCATCATTTTCTTGGACGTCTGCATTTTAATAGCGAACTTTTTGTTGCTGACATAGTGGAGTAATTGGTTTGAACCATCCCGAACTCCATGGCAATAGTTGAAGAAGTGTTGTCATCCCAATTAAGTGTTGTACAATTACCACATTCTTGGACATCTGTATTTAACCAATTTCTCTTTGCTGCCATACAGTTTCGTGGATGATTTGAGCCAACTTGACTCCATGTCCATTTGATTTCAAGAACTGTTGTCATCCCAGTCAGTGATATTTCCGTTATTGAATATTGAATATTTTAATGTTTGATGATGTCGTCTTCTTTGACTCTGAGGTGCAAGAGGAATTTCAGGTCATTCGGCAAAAAATGGAACTCAAAATCCTTGAACTATGATGAGAGGGAAGGTGGGAGAAGGAAAAAGAGTGAGTATTTTTTATCAAATCGTGGTTCCTTGCAGGGCATGATATCAATAGTCTGGATTTATATAGCGCTTTAATAAGAAATACTGTCTCTAAGAGCTTTAGAGATATTGTTACCCCGGTCATCGAATTTATTCACACACAATGTGCACCTTCTCCACCCAATGGGGAGTGTTCCTTCTGTATATATACGGTCACTGTGAGGGCATATATGGCAATTACTAACTTAGGGTACGTTTATGCTCAATTTTGAAGGCAGAATGAGCGATTTGATACGCTCAGCATAAACGCTCATCGTAATCACAGTTCCACGGTGTACTGTTTATGATCACTTCTCTGGCTCCTCACACAAAAAATGTACCTTTTGTGTTTTGGAACCAACCTCCTTCCCCCATGACACTGTTTTTACACTCCCAAAGTAACCTTTAAATTGTCATACCTGTTTCAAGATTATTTTATTTCTCTCTTTCTTTCTCGTCAGAGATTTTTTAGATTTGTTTGTTGATTGTGTATTGATGACGTCCATATTTCATTCCACAAAGCAGTATTGCTTTCAGTGATAGATCTACTTTAAAGTGCAGAGTTTTAAGTTCTGTGTCTAATTAAACTCGTAAAAGGTATGTACTGTCATCCTGTAATTAATTTGCCGTCTTCAAAGGCATAAATGTACCTATCTTCATGGTTACCATGTCATCAAAATCTGTGATGACACATTTATAAGTACAAACTTTTTATCCAAATCAGAACTTTACAAACAAAATAAAATAAAATGAAAATCAGTTTCATAAATAGCATGCTTAACTGATTGCATTTGGGAAAAAGATGGTTCTATGTTTAAACCTGTTGGAACGAGATCATCCAGAAGTCAAAGAGTTAAAAAGGGGGTGGCTAAATTTTCAGTCTGAAGAGGACCGTAGAGAAGGAGGAAATCATTTGACGAGCTCCAATAGGATGTACGTAATATTTTTATACTTCCACAGTAATATTAAAAGGTCGATTTGAGTGCATGCATTATGAGTTCCATGAGCAATAATCACACCTCTATAAGAATCTTGCTTTTTGCGGTAGAATCCAATATCACTAAGTTTTTAGGAGTGGAAGGGATTAAGGGATCATATTTATTTATTTATTTATTTCTAATCTTTTGACATGGTAGCCCATAAATGCCCATAATTGCTATTGGACTTCATAAATGATTTTTTTTCCTCAGCTAGGAGGCTATAGTTAATATTTTGATTTCCTGTTGACCACTTGTCCGCCCTTACAATTAATTCATGAAATTCTCATTTTTGCTGCATTATTTCCACATTTCACGTGCAAAGCAGATGTAACATCAAATTTACTTCTTCTTAGCTTTATTTGGAGAGAGGGAGGGTTTTATTAAAAAGAAACTCAAATTTTTTATTTTTTTTTAGTATTTACATTTACATAATGTACCATACAATTTTTGTGGGTTTTAGATGTTGATTTTACTCCATAAGGTTTACCGGTATTCTTCTCTACGACATAGTTAATTTTTGTAAAATTAATTAATTGCTTATACTTGTAGCTACTGTTAACGGGTTCATGTGCATTTACATGTATGAGTAGCTGTCTTATCTACCATATATATCATGAATATATCTAATCCTGTAATGAAATGCCACTCCTTTAAAAGGGATCCGGTAACTTTGTTTTCAGATTCTGAAACAAAATCCTGGATTTAGCTCATGCTGCAATGATAATTATAAACCTTTAGGTCAGTCAGGAACCCCATGACTTTTACAATCCGATCGCCTGTCTGATTATCAAGATATTAATGATTGGAAATCGAAAGAGATCAAAGATTTTTACTTTTTTGAGGCACTTCTTGATCAGTTTGAAGCTAGCGCGATTTTTTGTTTAGGGTTTCATAAACCCTGATAACACGTATTAGGGCCGTGCATCTTAGACTTAACATTGTTAAACAATACCTTTAAGAATTTGAAACTTTATTGGTATTGTAGTATTACTAAAGTGCATTAAGTCGACTTTGTAAGGAATCCATCGTTTAAAGCCATTGTTGATGTTGTTGATGGGCTGTTAATTATGAGAGGAGGCAGGCAGGTTTTTGGCTGTGGCTCTATAATGACTTACGTGTGACTCATCTTCCTCCCCTTCCGCCCCCATGACATCCAACATGGAGAGAGAGAGAGAGAGAGAGAGAGAGAGAGAGAGCGAGAGAGCGAGAGAGAGAGAGAGAGAGAGAAAGGGGGAGAGAGAGAAAGGGAGAGAGAGAGAGAATGGGACAGAGAGAGAGAGAGAAAGGAAGTTGAGATCAAGAGAGAAAAGGAGAGACAGAGAGAGAGAGGGTGAGAGGGAAGTTTGGAGATGGATTTGTAAAGAAAAAGTCGGAGAGAATGAAAAAGAGAGGAAAAGTTTTCTATTTCTTTTTCAGATTCAGATTATGTACCTGTACAGTACAACAATCTTTTGAAATGAAATATAAATTTGCATAATTTGTATCTTAATATAACTTAGATCTTATGAAAACTAGATGATATCATCTTTAGTTTAACCCATATGAGCATTATCTTACAATATAGTGTCTGTTGATAGCTAAGATGGTGTCTTGTGATTTGACATAGTTGATGCCCTTTGATGCAAAGGAATTATAGCGCAAAATACACATTTGTCTCCATGAGCATTATACAAAGATAATGAAGAAAGTTAATTAATGTACTGTGTAAAAACCATAAAACGAGTAAGACCCCTGTTACACATACGTCTGAAAGTGGACTGAGGCCGGCCCCGGAGTCGGCTCGACGTATGTGTAACACCAACTTTTTTCGAAAAGCCGGACTGAGGCCAGGTGGACTCAGTCCACCTCTGGATGTGGTTTGAGGCCGGCCTCAGTCCCGCAATCGGTATGTGTAACACCAAAGTGGACTCGGGGCCGGCTTATAAGCGGAAGTGACGTAACCTGTCATCATTATCAACATAATACATCGGGCGCGCTTGCCACCTTCTCTTATGTTATTCTTTGTTTTTATCATTCTATCACTCTCTCTTTCTGTCTTTCCTTATGTTATTCTTTGTTTTTATCATTCTATAACCTTCTCTTTCTGTCTTTCCTTATGGTATTCTTTGTTTCTTCCTTCTTTCATCTTCTCTTATGTTATTCTTTGTTTTTATCACACTTTCTCTTTCTGTCTTTCCTTATGTTATTCTTTGTTTTTATCACACTTTCTCTTTCTGTCTTTCCTTATGTTATTCTTTGTTTCTTCCTTCTTTCATCTTCTCTTATTGTTATTCTTTGTTTTTATCACACTTTTTCTTTCTGTCTTTCCTTATGTTATTCTTTGTTTCTTCCTTCTTTCATCTTCTCTTATGTTATTCTTTGTTTTTATGATTCTATCACTCTCTTTTTCTGTCTTTCCTTTTGTTATTCTTTGTTTTTATCATTCTATCACTTTCTCTTTCTGTCTTTCCTTATGTTATTCTTCGTTTCTTCCTTCTATTACCTTCTCTTATGTTATTCTTTGTTTTTATCATTCTATCACTCTCTTTTTCTGTCTTTCCTTATTTTATTCTTTGTTTTTATCATTCCATCACTTTCTCTTTCTGTCTTTCCGTATGTTATTCTTTGTTTTTATCATTCTATCACTCTCTTTTTCTGTCTTTCCTTATGTTATTCTTTGTTTTTATCATTCTATCACTTTCTCTTTCTGTCTTTCCTTATGTTATTCTTCGTTTCTTCCTTCTATTACCTTCTCTTATGTTATTCTTTGTTTTTATCATTCTACCACTCTCTTTTTCTGTCTTTCCTTATGTTATTCTTTGTTTTTATCATTCCATCACTTTCTCTTTCTGTCTTTCCTTATGTTATTCTTTGTTTTTATCATTCTATCACTCTCTTTTTCTGTCTTTCCTTATGTTATTCTTTGTTTTTATCGTTCTATCACTTTCTCGTTCTGTCTTTCCTTATGTTATTCTTTGTTTCTTCCTTCTATTACCTTCTCTTATGTTATTCTTTGTTTTTATCATTCTATCACTTTCTCTTTCTGTCTTTCTGGAGTCTGCCCCAACATCAGCTCGTGAAAAGGCGACGTGAGGCCGGCCTATGTGTAGACGCAAAATTGCGGGCCCGAGATCATGTGTAACAGGGGTTTGATGATCTCGAGGCGGCTTCAAATTGCAGGTGTGAGGCCGCCTCCGGGGCCCGCTTAAAAGCCGACGCATGTGTAACAGGGGCCTAAGATACAGGGAAAATTCATGGCATAATAGTACAAGATAAGAAACGTGAGGTACAACCTCAAAGTATATATCACATTGCATTTTTTAATCTGTCATTCACTACTCTTTCTTATCACACCTTCCCCTTTAAAGGGATGCGGCTTTGCAGAGGAAAAGGTTTTCCCCAAACCTCATCCTAATCAGAAAACATAACTTTTGATTTCTCCTACAAGTGAGAGTCATTGTGTCAAGTTTAGTCTAAACAGGCAATATACATGTATTTCACACATTGGTGATATGATCTAGTTCTGCAAATTGACCAACGTAATATATATATTATTCCACAGCAAAATCTATTTAAAGCGATTGGATATCTTTGCCTCAGATTCTAAACAAAATCCTGGATTAAGCTCATGCTGCAATCATAATTATAAACCTTTAGGTCAGTCAGGAATCCCATGAAATACAAGCTGATCGCCTGTCTGATTATCAAGATATTTATGATTGCAAATTAAAATTTCAAAAAACGGTTTCCTAACGTTTTTTTATAACACTAAAGTCTATTGGGGAAAATGAGTATGGTAAAACCTGTCACTCAAAGATTTTACTTTTTGAAGCACTTCATGATCATTTTGAAGCACCATTTTTTTAGGGCTTCAATATTACACCATGTCACAGACACTGATTAACACATAGGGCCATACATCTCATATTTAACTTGGTAATAAACGATGCCTTTAATAGTGAAATGAAACAGAGGAAATGGTTTTCCCCAAACCTCATCCTGATCAGAAAACATAACTTTTGATTTCTCCAACAAGTCAGAGTCACTATACAAGTTAGCCCCCAAAATGCCCAATCAGGCAATATTGGGTTCATACTAAAATTACTATATTGGAATATACCACATCTTTGTGAAATGATCCAGAACATGAAACTGCAATAGACCAACGTAATATATTTAAGGGATATAATGATATACCAGTATTTAGACAAATGATATTTATCTTTTGTTTAATGTTGTATAAGAAGTAATTAACTCTAATTTTAAAACAAATGAAATTTGTTATGTTTTGGGCTCTTACATGTACATGTTTCAGCAGGGATTAATTTTCTTTTTATTTCAAACCTCCTCAGATTTATCTAAGAACATTTTTGTAAATGGAAATTTCTTTTTATCGATTTAGATCTAGGCTACATTTTGCTTTTCTTTCCTGATTTATTTTAAAACCTGCATGCACAGATGGATCCCAATACATTTTTATTTTAATGTGTACAAAATAGATTATGTCTGCTTGCGGTCTCTAGCGTTTGGAAAAACACACAGTTTTGTGTAGGTTCATTCAAATTGCTATAAGGATAAAACATTTGACATCTATTTCCTGCATTAATGATTTGTGAACGGTCTAATCTTTGAGTTGCAGTGGTCAAGCAAAGGGAACAGCTTGTCAAAATTATGCTATGCCCTTGACCAGCGCCACCATGCTTTCTGAAGTAAAGGACTTTCTAATATGATTTCCCAAAAGAGAATAGATTGAGTCATGGTTTATATCTGGAGAATTGGTAAGGCCGGGGCTCTCATGTGGTCCAGTGTTGGGTTATATTTTATATTTTATTTATTTATTTATTTATGCATGTTCACAATTTCACAATTCATTGGAGTTAACATCACATAAAAAAGAATATAAAAAAACAAATCGTTTTCAATTTTAAAATACATTTCAATTGACTTCACTTCACATGAAAAAGAACAATGTTTTATCAAAGACAAGTTGCAACTAAAGCCCTGTCTTAATAGAACTTTTTTGATCTCACCCGAGCGACCTGTGGATGAGAAATGGTGAGGGGTCTGATCGTAAAACACGGGGTGAGCTTTTGGACACGTCTTAATCAGCCATCCGCAAAAACCTCACCCAGCGATCAGCTGGCGCGCACTGTGTCCATGTATACATTTTTTCACGGCGATGACGTAATTTACCCGGGTAAATATCACCCTGGCTGGTCTAGGGTGAGATTTACCTCGATATTGTCCGGACTGATGCGTTTTAATTGGAAGGGGGTAAATGTCTTTATTTTCCAATTAAGACAGGGCTTTATATACAGTTTAAAGAATGAACACTCAAAGGTGGTGAAACATAAGCAAATAGAGCTTATATACATCTCTGAAATTATTTACAAACTGGCCTAAGAACGATATAATAACAAAAAATTGTTTAACTGTCTATGAACATCTGTCATTTTATGCTAGATTTATATTTTGAAAAATGTTTTTCACGGTAAGGGCAAACAAGTCAACAGGATTGTCTATGCATAAGCTTTTCCATTGAAAAAATGAATTGTTTGAAAAATGATATGGATTTCTGCCATGCATAAGCTTTTCCATTGAAAAAATGATTTGTTTGAAATATGATATGGATTTCTGCCAATGAGACGTTAAATTATTATATTCTTCTTCTAATATGCATCGATCCAGATATCAAACCCAATATTTCAGAATTATGTATTTCCTTTTTGAAATGTTGAAAATGTAATGAAATATTCTTTCTGCTGTACATGTATAGTATTGAAGATTAAAACAAGCAATGAGAATAACGGAAATGTACATGCATATTAAATACAGTAAACAACTGAAATATACCGCTTGTAAATTTCATGTTTTTCTGTTTATTAATTGGAACTCGAGAATGAAAGGTGGACTAGTTGAAGTACAGGTAGGGCCTTTGTTGAATATTGTTAGAACTTTGAATGTGACCTTTGATATGTCACATTTTCAACAGACATAAATTGGGACAAATCAATTTTTCACATAATTAATAAGTTACAAAACAAAAGCATTAAATATACAAGGGGTATGAATAATTTAGTTGCCGTTACCGTACTTGTGACAAGTTATTTGTGCACTAAAAATGTGCACGACTAATTTGCAGCCTCCCAAAATTCTCTCGAATAACCCCACTTCTAAAGGAACTACACTGGTTGCCAATTCGCCAGAGAATTACATTTAAAATATTAATGATAGATTATGGAATAAATTACCACTAGAAATAAGGAAAGCCCCATCACTAGATAATTTTAAATCAAAACTGAAAACTCACATGTTCATATAGTATGTATAGCACAGCATTTAGGAGCTCTTGCAGCGCAGTAGAATATATCCACATAGGTATTGCGCTTAACAAATGAATATTATTATTATTATTATTATTAAGGATGTACAGGGTATAAATCCATAATCTTCTGTCAACTTTGTATGAACTTTGCAAGTCATGTCCATTTTGGGAGTGAATTGTCAGATTCGCCCATCTAGGATTGTCATTTAAAATAGGAGACATGTGTCAGTTTTAGACAGTTCTACGCCACTCGTTACTCTTCTCGTAATCAGTTAATCAGCAAACAGGATTTGGACTCTAATTGATGGTTTTTGAAATAATTACACAGCCACAGTTCTGTTCAAAATAGGCGCGTCTTCATCATCTCCAGATTGCCAAATATAGCCCGCTATTTCTGATTTGGGAAATAATCCCGAAGTTACAAATCGCGTCTTCATCAGCTCGAGATTCGACCTCGAAACTTGAGAAATAAGCTCAAGATATTTTGCTCGGCGTTAGCGCATAGTGCGAGTCTTTGGTCTGGTGAAGACGCACAGGACAATTAGCTGGATATTTTGCAAACTATTCCAAGATCTAGGGATGACAATCCTGACCAAATATCCCGCTAATTGCCACTTTCGTCTGATGAAGACGCAAATTAGCTGGATAGTTTGCGATCGGGATAGTTCAAATAGCTGGATACTTGGCAATCTCAAGATAGTGAAGACAGGCCTAATGAGTGTAATCCTTCGTCTTTCACGCTTACAAGCAGATTGCACGGTGATGTAAAAATAGATCTGCACATATGCCAGACTGCCGCACAAAAGAAATTGAAATAGGAATAACGCTTAATCCGTTCGCTCTCTCTCCGTTTACGATCCACCACCTTGCTCGTATTTGACTGTGTAATTATCGGTTCGTAAATAGTCGCTGACTCACTGACGTAAGATTTTTCATGTGAGACTCATTAATAGAATGTTTGTGTGTGTGTGTGAGGGGGGGGGGAGAGAAAGAGAGAGAGAGAGAGTGAGAGAGAGAGAGAGAGAGTACGCTTTGTGTGATATAACCCTATCCAAAAGGTCAGTTTTAACCCTAAAATAATCAAGATTCGTTTATAATTTTTTATTTTATGTATTTTTTATTTGTTGAAAATACATTTAAATAAAGTTGATCTCTTTACTGATTTGAAATGATCCTGCTCTGAATTTCTGTAAGCTGAATATCCCGAGAGTATTTCAAAATATCTTGACTTATTAAACTTTATTTTGCTCTTTGATATTCTTGTTATTTAAGGATTGTCAGAACATATTTTTGTTTAGTTCATATTGTTACAAATTTTGTCTATTTTTGCTAAATGGCTGGGGAAAAATTATTAGTGAACAATGACTTACAATATAGTTATGGTAATGCTTTACTAGTTTGCTTTGTTACATTGTATATCAATTCAGCAATTATTATTTACAAATCATTTGATGAAGATTTCAAATCTGTGGTAAGAAAATACTTTTATCATGGGGATGCCAGAACTATAACAAAATTATGGATACGGGAAACATGTGAAGAGAGCAAAAGGAAGAAAGAGAGAGAGAGAGAGAGAGAGGGGGGAGAGAGGTGGAGAGCTGAAGAAAAGGGGGATGTATGCCCTATAAAGCCCTTGATAGTTTGGAATGGAAATAGGCCCCAGAAAAGAGACAGAAAGGAGAGAAGGAAATTGAAAAAGACAGGAACAGACAGTACTACTACTAGGCATGGGGCAGGATAGTGGAGGACACACTATCAGTCAAGAATATAGTTCTGACCATGCAGCTTTAAAGTAGAGGTGTCGTGGTCGAGTGGATACGTCGCCGGACTGTCGATCACAAGGTCCGCGGTTTGAGTCCCGCCACGACACTAATGTCCTTTGGTAAGACATTGATCTACATGTGCCACACTCAACCCAGGTGATGTAAATGGGTACTACTGTACCTGGCAGGAATTCATTCCTTGAAATGCTGGAGCGCTGTAATAGCAGCTAGGCTTTTAAAAGCTGAGGTTATGATAAATGTGCCTCGGAATAGAATTTCTAGATTGACAGCACTATAGAAATGTCTATTTTTATTATTATCAATCCTCATTACCTTGTCCCTCGGAGAGGACTTCAAGTTGTCATTGGTCTCGTAATCGGTAGGTCCTGGGTTCAAAACCAAGTCGATGAGCCAGTGCCCTTTCGTAAGGCATCAGTCCTCTTACTAAGTTCCTCGGCTCTGTGCAATGAACATGCAGTTTACTGGGGCAAAAAGCTCATCTGTTCAGTATCACTTGAAGCAAGTAATACAATATTTGATCAACCGAACAACAAGTTTAAGCACTAACTAGGTAAATGTGCTTTCTTTTGTATTGCATCATTCATTATTTCAGTATTGCTTAAAGCAGGATAAACAATCTTTGATAAAGCGCTCAACAAGTTTTATAAGTAGGTACTTGTGCTTTCTTTTGCATTGTAGCAACTATAGTCTAAAATACTTTTTTAATCATAAGAAATGAAATGTAAGTGGCTCAGATGTTTTCTTTATTATCATGATCTAATTATGATCATGCTCTTCTATTGATGGTTTTAAGGGGTTTAGAATTTAACAAAAGTGTTAAGTATGTGTTTTAAACAAGATTTACAATCTTTGATAAAGCGTTCAACAAGTTTATAAGTAGGTACTTGTGCTTTCTTTGCATTGTAACAACTACTCTAAAATACTTTCTTTTTAATCATAAGAAATTAAATGTGAGAGGCTCAAACGTTTTCTTTGTTTATCATGATCTAATTATGATCATACTCTTGTTTTGAGGGTTTTGAGGGTTTAGAATAACAAAAGTGTGAAGTGTTTATTATGTGTTTCAATATATGCCAACACTCTGATTAGAAATGCAAAGTGAAACATTTTAGACTATCATAAAAAATACTCTATTTCCTCTTCATTACTATACTTTGTTATTTAATGTTCAGAGCTCAATACCAAGTAGACATCAAATGAAAAAAAAGATTAGCAGAAACTTGGAATAAATAATCTAGCTGCAATAAAAGGCTCCCCCTATACTTTGGCTTGTTCTATCCCCTAAACTGTGGCCTGTTCTACCCAGTATCATAATCAATTTGGGTTTCCATAGAGATTGTCATATCGCTTTGGAATCCTATATTCCTATATATATTTGGCATGTTCTACCTCTGTGGTGTAGTTTGCTTTAAATGTTCTTTTTTTCTGTCATACTTTCATTATTGTGTTATTTTTGTTATTTGCTATATGTACCTTTAATTGATGTATCAAGTGATACTGTTTCTTATTCTGTTTCAGCAACTTCAGGCAAAGATGGAGCTTGACATAAGAATATCAGGCATGTTCAGACGTAGATATATGCAACATAAAATATTCATTAATCACAAGTGATAATGTTTCACATATTCTGTTTATTTTGTGCAGCTGAGCAGCTTCTGGCAGAGCTAGAGCTTGACTTACTGGAGGCATGTTCAGACGTTTGCAACATAAAATTCCTTACTTCCATTTGTTTATCTGTTTATTTTGTGCAGCTGAACGAGAGCAGCTTCAGGCAGAGCTTGAGCTGGACCTCCTGGAGGCATGTTCAGACATACGCAAGCTAGAGTTTCTACTCAAAAAGCTGGGTTTCAGTGCGATCAACAAAAACTACAAGGAAACTCCCCTTTTCAAGTAAGCTTTCATTTCCTACCATTATGGTTTTCAAATCATTGGTATAGTCATTAAAATGAGTTTCATGTGTTAACAAGATTGATGATTATGAGTACAATTATCAAGCTACATATATACATCATGATTATATGATAATTAGTGAAAGCCAGTTCTTGAGTTCCTGGGTGGGGGGGGGGGGGGGGGTGTTTCACAAAGACTAAGATCGACTTTAAGTTGGACTTAACTATGGCAGACTGTTCGTGCCACTAGTTCCTCTAACCATTCCTGGCATTGGTTTCTCAACGGACGTACAAATCATGGTAAAAAATCTACAGAATTAACATTCCTTGATAGTTCTTGAAGGAAAAAATATTATCTAAAGATCATACCTGAGAGACCAAAGGTTGAGAGCAACCAGTTGCATGAATGGCCTGCCATAGTTAAGTCCAACTTAAAGTCGGTCTTTAGTCTTTGTGAACCACTCCCCTGGTGTTAGAAGTGCACATAAATCTTTGTATAGACTTATAGTGATCTCATATTTCAAACATTCATAACTTTCTTATTATTTGTCTGATTACTGGGGAAACTTTCGCCATTCTGTGTATAGGGTTGGATTGCCCTCTTATGAACCTCTTTATACTTTTTGATGTTTTAATGTTTATTGTGTATATATTTGCTGAACGTTCTATTTGTACCTGATTTCAAAATTTAATGCTATTAATTTCACATGTATTCTGATGTCATTGTAATAATATCCATGTTTTTTTTTTATTGAATGCTAGCATTGAGGATATGATGGGTATGTATTGTTAATGTTGGTCTGCCTGATCAGTAATCTTGCAATGAAAGTGAAATGAATCGGCTGAAAGTGTAGCTGTTTATTAGATTTAGTTTCTTGATTTGTTGTTGTTTTGTGATCCATATTGCAAACAGAGGCATATCTTCATGTACATTACATGGGGCAGAGAGAGGGAGACCAAGAAAGGAGGGGGAGGCAGAGAGAGAAGGAAAGAGGGAGAGAGAGAGAGAGAGAGAAAGAAGAAGGTTGCAAGCAATAGAAGTGGTATTAATGGGTTGAAGGATAGCTATTCTTCTTGTTATCTTTTCTATTTATCAAATCAAAGTTTAGGGAAAATAAAGGGAATGAATGAAAGAGAGAGAAAGAAAGAATCAGAACAAAAGGGTGAAAGCAAAATTAAAAGATGATACAACCCCTTCCCATGCCCCCCCCCCCCAACTCTTAGGCCTCGTTCTCTCTCATTTTATCCACCATCATTAAGTGGACCCCCCTCCGCAGTCCAGAATCTGGCCGGTTCTTATATTTTATCTCTATGGTATATAAAATATTACCTACACTTAATTCAAGCTTCCAAAGATAACGTTATCAACGAACTCGTCAGCCTAAGATTTTTTCTCGCTGGGCGTAGAAATTTGGGGACACATCATCTTCAGTTTGCAGCAAGTTGGGGGAGACATCTCGGTGATGGAAATTATTAAAATTTAAAAGTTATTAAATCAACCAGATTCTGCCCCCCCCCCCCCCCCCCCCCCCATCAGAGACCAATTCCCCACAGTAGCTGGATCCATGCTAGCGCCACTGATGGCGATAAGAAGCAATCAAAATAAAATTGTTTGGCTGAACAATGGCGTTTATTACATTTAAATTCTCTGTCTGATCACGCATTCTGCACGCAATGAAAGTGAAATTAATTGCCAGATTAAAGTACTCTTATCTCATTTTAGTAGACTGAGTATTTCCATAATTAGTCTTTTTTATGTTTCTTGATTTCACTTTCAATGCACTTAAATAAACATATTACTTATAAACTGCTCTATTAAATATATTGAAGTGCTTTGATTCTGTGGTTACTCTCGATCTCTTTTTCATATGAAGGAACATGATCCCCCCTCTCCCTCCCCCTCCCCTCAGCTTTAACATGATTTATATAGTTAATATAGCTAAATTATTCATACCCTTGCCAAGTTTTGTACTCCTTTTAGTATAAACAAAATTTGATTTGTCATGATTTACAGTTCTTCAGTTTGTGACATATTAAAGCTTACATTCAAAAGTATTCAACTAAGGCCCTAATTCAGCCAGTCTCTGAAGAGAACAAATCAGACAAAGATTAGTCTACAAAACGCGCCTTAAAAGACCACTTCAAGATTGTTTAATGATTCAAAACTTTGAAATTACATAGAAGAAAGTAGTCTCTTTTGGGAAATGCTAAGATCTCAAATTCTGGCTCCACAAAATCATTTCCATCCATGGTGGAGGTTCGTAGATTCAGGGACCACGATTTGGACCATGGTTTCAATTCAAACGAGTTTGTTCATTTAGGGCATACGCATATGCTAACTCATGAGGGACCTTAATTCCACAAGCCTTGCTTTCAACTAAGGTCACCTCATCTTTCTTTTGTAACGCTATATTCTGTCAACTTGTTATATTCATGTCATATTTGTAATGTACATGTATGTGTTAATATGAAAGAAAGATAAATAAAAATTGAAATTGAACTTGAAACCTCGATCGTTTGTGAATTTTACAGAGCTGCACAGGGAGGTCACCTGGACGTGGTCAAGTTCTTATTGCACCGGGGAGCGGATGGACGGGCCAACCAGGAGAGTAAGATGACCGCCCTCTACGCTGCCTGCCAGCATGGCTACCTCGAGGTGGCAGAAACCTTGCTCAAGGTAAGTGACTCCTGAGTTTTTTCTATTTCGTTATAACTTTGGAAAGAAAATGTCTCCCGCATGTACATGTATCTTATCAAAGTTATGAATTTGAAAAATTAAAGATTAAGGAGCAAATCTTCATTGATGCCTGATTCTTGGTGTATGAATAATGTATCAATTATTCCAGTTTAACTTTAAGAATAAGTGTAAGTATTCTGAAAAATAGGACAAATTCCTGCCTTTTGATGTACAATAAATCTTACGAAACGTGTACAAGAGATAAATAAATAAAGCTTTCTTGGGCATGATATAATGCCTTTTAGCATGACATGGGCGCAGCCATTTTCTTGAAAATTTTACGTATGTACCAGGCGGAGTTTTACATGTATCATGCACCAAGCTTTGATTGGAAAGAGTTTTTAATTCAATAACAAAACCTCTACTTTTCAATGAGGGAAAATCATAGCCGAGAAGGTAAAAAATTACATTTGGGGAAAAATAAATATGTGGGTAACAATTATTGTAACTCATTTATTTAAAAAGAATAACATATAGCGGTTGAAGAATCTATTTCATTCATGCGAAACCTTCACCCTAGAACAGCACCAACTTCTTTATGCGATTTGCGTTCTGGCAATTGGAGTACAAAGGATAATAGCAGGTGAATGAAATGCTTCAACACCACAAACACCTGGGAAGGAAACTGTACCGGTACTTTATTCTTGCTTTATGCCTTTCTCATACACTTTGGTGGGGAAATCTTCAATAGAGTTTGATCGGCAAGAATGCCATAAATCTCTCAGAAAAATTTAAGTTATTCTTTGGGGTTAGTTCTTCTTCAAAGAAGGTTGTTTTGAGCTAAAATTTTGTCGTGTGACTGAACAAAAAAGTGAACAAAACAGCAATTCATGTCCATTTACAACCTCAAGAAAAATAAAACCTGCTTGCGTAGGTTATGAGAAGACATCACCCATTTTGTTACTTTACGCATGTTTAACCCTTAGCAATAAGAATAACAGGAAGTAGGGTATTTAAATGTTTTGTCTACATTTATTTTTGCTTCAAACTGCGTCACAATTAGAAAGCGTTCTTCTGACAGTGGAAGTCTCCACTCACCCTCTGTTTCTGTTATTTTAGGATCTATTATCAACAATATCATGACATCATTGAATTTCCTGAATCTTTGGACGGACACATTGAAGTTTTTATTATCAGTTAAAGGCAAAGTGAATGTATCGGTACATTTCTATTGTAGGCCAGGCCAAAAGTTTGATTTAAAAGAAATCTGCTTATTTACCTTTTGAGATTCCTTTGCATTTTTTTACATTTCATTGTTATTTTAAAAATTCTTTTTTCCCTGGTCATGAAAACAGAACAAAAATTACAACATTTGATGTAAGATAAAAATGGCATTGATGTAAAAAAAAATTACATAATTGTAAGGTAAGGTATACTTGTGTACTGTACATGAATGAATGAAGGTTAGAATATAAATAACTCTTAGATTTAAGCATTTTCATTGCGAATAAATTATATTTTTTTCTTAAAATAGAAATAATCAATCCTAAATCTGCTTTCAACTTTCTCTGCAATAGAGCAGATATAATTTCCCCAAATTTAAACCCCAATAGCCTTGATATAAGCAGGTGATATTTGTACGGCACTTCCTAATTTCTTTTATACGATGCTACTTTTCTTTTTATAGATGTATGATTTTAGAATTTAATCTATTAATATGTACATTGCATGTCAAATCTGAGTTGATAAGGTGCGTAAAGTTTATCAATGTTTTTGTTTTCATTATTTGCGAACAATAGTCACTTCAGGGGGGTGTTTCACAAAGATCCTAAGTTGAACTTATCTCTAAGTTGGACTTAAAAATTATGGAAAGCCGTTAGCATCTTTGAAAATATTTTGTAAAAGTTTTTTTAAGAGGTTTAAAATGTTGATTCAAATCAATCATAATTTTCTATTATCAAGGAGATTTCATGTTCTTGATCTGGAATTTATAAAAAGTCTAAAATACCTGAATTTTCGCTTTAAACATATTTTATTTTAAGGCTACAAATGGCTCTCCATAATATTTAAGTCCAACTTAGAGTTAAGTCCGACTTGGGATCTTTGTGAAACACCCCCAGGTATATAATTGTTGACAGCCGGTCACGCCAGCAGTCCCTGTATTAAATGAGAGCCCCATATACCGGTAGGCCACCCCTGCTCACATGATGTTATGTTTCATTAATCTATTCAAAAACAAAATTAACAAAGCATTCCCTACACATATGTAACATAAAACTAGCACCCAATGTAATAATGTTGAAGCAGAGTTGCTATTGTAGTATTGTGTGACTATTTTTGTCACACTTTCTCTTTAACTGTCTGAAATTTTAAACGCATTTCCGAATGAAACTGAAGTTTAACAGGAAGCTTGTAGGAAAGAATTGTACACTCCTGTCATTTCCCCACAGCAACTTTGATGTTTGGATTTTGAGATTTTGCCAGTTCAGTTGTTGTTTTAACACACTGTACATGTGGAAGAAGAAGAATCCAATTACATGCATGAGAATGCTCTTTTTGTTTATTTATTTATCAATCTATTTATTTGATCAGTATTCTGCTATAAAGGTTGCTTTGTTTAGCTGGTATAGTTGTACTCCTGATGTAAGTTTCTAAGAGAGTTTGCAATATGAAGTCTTTATTTTGTTTCTGTTTATACATGTATTGCTAACGGCAAGACATTTGACACTCTCCACCCAGGTGAAGTGAAGGGTTCCTGGTAGAAAGAAATATCTTGAATGCTTTAGTGCCTTATGACGGCAGCTGTACTACAGCCCTTTCTAAGTTTCTACTTGTGTATCTGGTGTATATTGTAGGGTTCTGAATCAGAAGGTATCGAGCCAAACCACAAAATGCAGAATAATTGTCACGGAAGGGTTAAATGTTCTTTTCTTTTCAGAGGTTTCCTGGCATGGCCAGTGAACAAACGCAGGACATGGAGCTTCCTCTTCATGCTGCCGCCAAGGAAGGCTACCCCGCCCTCGTCAAACTCCTCCTGGAATTCGACTATAAGACGGCTGTCGAGGAATCGGTAAAGACTATATCCTTTATTTTATTTGTCATGGGATAGCTCCATTAGCTTTGAAACTGTAAAACCCCAAAATTAGTTTGTACAATGTACTTCAAAGATCCCCAATAAAGAATATTTATCTCATCGCATACTTTTTTGTAGCAAGAGGAGAAAACTATAAAAAAAACCCGTTTTAATGACCACCTGATTAGAAGTATCATGTGAATTTTAAGCCCGCAATATTTGATTCCTTTAATGTTCTCCTTGGAAAATATATTAGTGTACAAAAAGCCAACCTTATTTAAGACTGCATATCTTCTATCCTTTTAGCGTTCATTATATGCAGATTTTTTAAAGTTGTCTCTAAGTTAATTTGAAGTACGCTTGTTTGCTACTTGGTTGAAACTGATTTTTCTCCTGCCTTCTTGCTTTTCCAGAGCATCTGTGAGTCTGACCTTGGAACGTCCAGCATCACCTTCAAGTCGTACAAGGGCAACTTGCCCTTCTACATCAACCAGAGGAACATCAACGGACAGACTGCCCTCTATCTAGCCTGCATGGCCGGTCACCCTGAAGTGGTTCGTATTCTCCTGGAATACCAGCCTTCGGGGACGGCGAGACATTCCTACGCAACGCTCAAGAAGAAATCTTATGTGGACGTTGATTGTTACACGGTGCTTGGGCAGACGCCGTTGCACAGCGCGGTCATGAAGGGCGATACCGAGATCGTAGCGCTTTTGCTGAGGCATGGTGCCGATGTGAACCTTCCTATCAAGTCTATACAGTGCCTGTTTGATTCCGCAAAGGAGAAGGATTCGGGAAAGATGACCGAAAAGATGTTCTTTGCCGAAGAGGATTCGTCACTGCTCTATGAAGCGTGCAGCGCCAACGAGTACAACATTGACATCATCAATATGCTTCTCAGGCAAGGTGCACGTGATGTTGACGACAAGGCCTTGATGGCTGCTACGTTAGCTGTTCATAATGATATCAAGACTAGTATTCTTGCACATACTGGTGTCCATCCAGATCCAGACTTTGTAATCAGCGACAAACCTCTTAGCAAGTTCAAGAACTACTTCTTTGAATGCTCACGGAGCAGTAGCCTCGATTTGGATGAATCTTCAATTAAGTATGGGAAGGGATCGCGGGAAACTGCATCAATGCAGAGATCCCGTTTTGGGAGGCAGGACTCAAAGCAGAGTGAACACCGAAG
Source organism: Strongylocentrotus droebachiensis (assembly GCA_035222895.1). Classification (NCBI taxonomy): domain Eukaryota; kingdom Metazoa; phylum Echinodermata; class Echinoidea; order Camarodonta; family Strongylocentrotidae; genus Strongylocentrotus; species Strongylocentrotus droebachiensis. The sequence goes on along the minus strand of JAVYIG010004715.1, from coordinate 98,901 downwards.
GGGTGGGATCTTAGATCGCAGGAAAACTGTTGCAAGTATCAAGCGGTCCGTAAGCACGCATGGACCATTCGATACTGCCGTGACCATCGACTGGCATGATCATAATTTAACAGAACTTAACGTTGAGTGGTTGGTGGAGGCTGGTTTTCGGCATAACCCAGCTCTAAGACATTACCCCGTTCCTGGGTCAGGGATTCATGATGTAGTCGCTACCATCACACGAATAGACATTTCTGATAACAGCCTCGGTAGGATTCCTCTGGTTGTATTCCAGCTGCCATCCTTGCAGCATCTGAATGCCAGTCGGAACAAAATCAGCAGACTCCCTGAAGGACACACAGTGGAAGAATGCTCACGAAAGAGTACTCATTCGGATGGGTCCGAAGTATTAGCTCCGGATCAGTGGAACGCCCCCTTGCTGAAGCATATTCACTTGGAGCACAACAGGATTAGTGTCTCACCTCCGGATATCTTCTTGTTGCCGTGTCTGGAAAGCCTTTTCCTTCAGAACAACAGGCTGGCTCACATGCCGTTTGAGATGTGGATGTCACCGAAGCTGAAAAATCTCAATCTTAGTCGGAACAGGATAGAAGAATTGCCCAGTTACCAGATGGACTCTGCTGGTGTTGTCAACATGAGTTGTCATCTGGAGAATCCGGGGAGCATTGGTGAGAATCACGCAGGATGCAACCAGAAGACAAGCCAAATCTCTCTACCCATGGCGCTCTTGGCCGAATCAAAGAAAGACTCCACATCATCACCAGGCAAAGGAGGCAAGTCTCGTAGCAGTCCAACGCTTGACGAAGCCGGCTTGGAGAGCCAGTCTACCTCTACAAGGGGGATGAAACGACAGATCTCCTCTGGAGCGATGTCGATGCCAGACTCGGAGGGAGCTGATTCTGGGTCGCACACGCCCCCGCGGCGGTATTCCTTTGTCAATATGAAGCGTCATCGCTTGTGCAGCATGGGGACATATGACGTCTCCCACGAAGAAGAGGAAAATGTGAATGTAGATGAACTGAGTTCCTTGGAAGTCCTTGACCTGTCTCATAACAAACTTTCCCAGATACCATCGGGACTACCTTGCCTGTCTCCAAAGCTGACCAAGCTTATCCTCTCTCACAATGTCATCTTAGAACTCTGCTCCATCAGCAAGCTACCAGCAGGTCTGATGGATCTAGAATTGGCCCATAACAAAGTCAAGCACATCTCCGTAATAGCACCAAGGACCTCTCTCCGCGGCAAGAACACTTCCTCGCGGCTCATCCGGGCGGCGTCTACGGTCGAGAACCCGACCAACTCGACCGACTCCTGCTACAGTCCAAAGACATCCTGCTACATGGTCACCTCGCCGCTATCGTCCTCGTCGTCAAGACGCAGGAGCCGTGAGTCCGTCATGGTGTCCCCAACTCTCTCGGTGTCCACCAACAGCCTGGTCCAGGTCTGCAAGCATCGGAGGCACCGGACCTTGGCCAACCTCAGGACTCTGGACCTGTCCAACAATTGCTTGGAGAAGCTGGAGATCATCTCAAGGATGCTTGTGGATGCGCCCCATGATATTGATGAAGATGAGGATGAGCCCATGGTAGTGACGATACATGGACAGCAGGATGAAGACCCAAATGTAAGTCCACCCCTACATTTTTTAACCCGTTAAATACTGAATTTTATATGTCCCATAGGCTTTACACAGGGACCACCAGGTTCCCGTAAGCAAAGGGTTAAGGCTTGTGAAGGGTCAATTAAATAGTGTCCAAGAAACATTGAAAGAAATATATCTTTCAAAAGTACATGTATTATTGATCATTTATCAAACTATAAGCAGCAGATGTGTTTGCTGCTGCTTTATAACAAGAAGGGAGAGAGAGAGAGAGAGAAAGAAAGAAAGAAAGAAAGTAAGAAAGACAGACAGAGGCCGATAAATATAGACATACAGGCAGACAGAGACAGACATGACCGAGAAACAAACAGAGAGAAAATTCCAAGAGAACCATGAAATTTTGTCCTGATATACACTGTAGATAGTCGTAATATGTAAAGGTGGACTCATTCAGTGACAATACATTTCTTCCTAATGAGTGACGATGTTGCCTGTTTCCTGAATATGCTTTAATGCAGGATTCTTATGACTTTTATCAACATTTATTCTAACTGTAGCCTAATATGAAGTTATCTTTCTTGTTTATGATGTAACGTTTTAAAGATCATCTGTACTAGTTTGGCTAGGAGGGATTGGATCAACTCAGCTCTCAATTAACATAGGAAAAAGAGGATCATGGGGGACCAATGGTCACTGATTGGGCATTGTTTTTCTATATAGAGGGAGCAAGTAGCTACAAGTAGTACAGTAGGCCTTTAAACAAACCTCTTCGTTGTTGTTGCTTACCTGTAGATTCCTGCCGATGCTTGGAAGCTCTACACCAACACCGCTTGCACGGACACAGAGGGCACTCTACTCTTCCCGAGCCTGAATGTCCTGATGCTCTCCAACAACCTGCTGAGTGAGATCCCCGCCGACGTGCAGTACCTGACCAAACTTAGCAGTTTCAAGGTTCGGAGAAACGACCCATTTCCATTTTTTTTTAAAGAATTCAATTCAATTTTATTTCATCAAGGCAATTGAAAAAAAACATACCTACATATAGAACTACTCTCCAACTGGCGCTATAGTTCTCCTTAGAACTATAAGCTAAGAAAGGTACTCAACAGTCTTTTTCAAGACTTCACCAACAGTCCTTTTCAGGACTACACACACTCAAGAAAGATTACCGAGGGTCCTTTTCAGGACACCCCAATCCTCCCTCTCTCTCTCACATGGTGCAACTGCAAGCCTACTGTATAGAACTACATATATATACATTGGTAGAACAATATAAAAGTTGCTTGGTAGGTGGCAGCGAGGAAGGAGGTGACCCTTATAAGTGGACGACCTAAAGAAGATATATAACTAAAAGATATTACAAGAACTTGATAAAATACAGAAAAAACAGGGAAAAACACAATGCCTGGCATATAATACTTACAGATAAATGAAACAAAATGTTCAAATTAGATTGATATTTTGCAAGAATGACTAATTCAAAACCTACTTTTAAATGGAAACAGCCTGTACTAAGTAGGAAAGAGTGTTGTGCATCTCATTAGGCGAGCTGACCTTTCTCTCTATCTAGTAGATCTATCTAGTATGTATGTCCCATAGCTCGGAGGCTGTTTGGGTGACAATGAAATAGACCTTGAAACACCAGTTCTCCATAACTTTCTGTCTTCAGCTGTTCTAGTTAGCTGCTCAAATTACAATCCCATCCACTACTTGATTGTTTATCAGTCCATGTCCTAGTTGGTCTGCCCCTCTTTCTTCTCACATCAATTCCTCCTTCCAAGATGGCTTTTGCCAAGCTATTCTTCCATCTATAGTTACAATATACATATATTTATATTCAAAATGGTGAATATGGTTGTTTAACCCTTCAGGTGGATGGCAATACAAACATCACTACCTTACCTCCAGAGATGGGAAGACTCAAGTGCCTCTATGACTTCAATGCAGATGGTTGCCAACTTGTGGAGCCCCTCTCCTCAATGATCAAGACATCGCTCGTCAAAGATGTGCTGGGATACCTTCGTTCCATTCTCGACGAGTGAGTTGTATTTTTATGCTTTTTCAAAATAAGGGATTTTTTCTCTTTCTTAAGCCTGTCTGCACTAGTTTGGCCGGGAGGGATTAGACCTCCCTGCATGGTCACTGACAGGTGGTTATCTCATCAAATCAGCCCTCAATCAACATAAGGAAAAGGGGACCATGGGGGACCAACGGTTACCGCTTAGGCATTGTTTGCTTTATAGAGGGCGCAAGTAGCTACATGTATAAGTAGTACAGTGGGGCTTTAAAAGCATATTGAGTACGTAAGCGCACAGAATCATCCATATTTGAGGCTATGTCAGTTTCAGCCATGGTCGAATTCTAATTTAAAGAGGTATTAAGCCTAGTATGATAAACAGAATTGAGGGAAAGAGATTGCCTTATGGTAATGCACATACATACATGTATTGTAGGATGATCAGATATCTTAGTGACTCCTGTCCATAGGATCAGCTCGATCAACAAGAGTTTTCAGACTATATCTGCACTTTGAAAGCTGGCTATCTCACACCTACGAAAATCTAACACAAATTTTAGAGGTTATGCTCATATTGATTGTAGGAAATAACTCAAGTATAAAGGCGGTCTTGAACATATATGAGGCCACTGTATATCACCTAGTTCATGGTCAAGTGAGAAATTACGATATAGACAATGTACATGATATGTACATTACTTGTTGACGTGGCTCTTCTCTTTTTCTTCTGATTCTACTTGAGAAATAACATAATTTTAGTAACCGATTAATATACATGAATGAACATTATACTTCAAAGAGACTGACAATTTTCTTTTAACATACGGTATTCAAATTCTTCATAGATTCTGTTGAGGCATATCCTTAATTTTCCTTTAATTTTCCTTTAAATTTTCCTTAAATTTTCCTTTAATATCCTTTAATTTTCACTCTTGTTGCCTTTGATATACCGGTAGGTATTTCCATTTATGTCTGAAAATATTCTTTTTAAATCAGTTTTGAACTTCATGAATAACTTATTAAATTGTTGTGCAGAGTCTGTTGAAGCACATCTTTATTTTTCACTCTTGTTGTCTTTGACATTATAATATCTTAATATAATTAATTTTTGTATGATCAATTATTGTATTTTTCAGTGCCAAGCCATACACCCGTATGAAACTTATGTTTGTAGGGAAAGCTGGCATTGGGAAGACAACTCTGCTGAATGAACTACGCAGGGATGGTGTGGGTGCATATATCGCCCAGTCACTAGGGGTAAGTTTGATGTAGTAGTAGTGGTAGTGGTAGTGGTAGTAGTGGTAGTGGTAGTAGTGGTAGTAGTGGTAGTGGTAGTAGTGGTAGTACTGGTAGTGGTAGTGGTAGTGGTAGTAGTGGTGGTGGTAGTGGTAGTGGCGGTAGTGGTAGTAGTTGTAGTGGTAGTAGCTGTGGTAGTAGAAGTACATGTAGTGGTAGTAGCAAAACTTTGTAGTTAATATCATAATTCAATGTTGGTTGACATTTGATATGTGATGATGCAAGTTAAGCCCAAATATTGAAATGAGTTACATGTTTCCTTCCACACTACTTTGCTAGCTGAAAACTTGAGTTCATAGCTTAATCTACGGTACTCGTACATAATGATTCCAAGACTAAAATTGTTTTCTACCTATAATTTGATACTTGTTATTAAGCGCAGTAGAGTAATTCATATAGGAGCTGCGCTATATAAATTGACATATTATTATTGTTATTGATATTGATTTATTTCGTCCACATTGTGGAAATATGCTTCCCACCAGCATTACAATAGTACAAAAAACAGAGTACAATAATATGAAACATGGAAAACAATTAAGCAAACGATTTCAAAACAGAAAATATCATGTCCTTTCACAGAAATAATTTTTACAACATCCAAAATTGTCAAATTCCTTTTTGTATCCAGTGTTTCTTTTCCGCTTTATCAAATATAGTCACATGCGATTCATCCATAAAAAATGTTTTACTTTAATACTTTAATTCAACCATTTTTCTTTCATTGCTCTTTTTTCTATATTGTTAGACTTTTGGAGAGAGACAGGGCAACAGTCACATCAGTGGAAAGACCTTGAAGGGCAACCACCTGTCTACCGTTGGAGTGGACGTCTGTGAGTGGACCTACAACAAGAAGAAAGCCAAGCACGGCAAGGTCACCTTCAGCACGTGGGACTTTGGAGGACAGGTGAGAATATCGATCAGGGCGGGGCAGGGCGTAGTTGGGGTGAGGGGTAGGGGGTTAAGGGGGGATAGGGAACCGGTGATAAAAAATAAGGATGGGAAGACCCACCATTCTACTGGAGAAGCTAGGAGCCAATTAATTACAGAGTTTATTTGTTGTCATTGAGGTTTATAGCCTTCTTCACTCATGATGCTGTAACCGCCTTGAAAGAAATCTACCTCGTAAAATAGTGGTGGACGTGGTGTCCTGGGGCGTGTTTCACAAAGATCCTAAGTTGAACTTATCTCTAAGTTGGACTTAAAATTCATGGGAAGCCATTAGCATCCTTGAAAATATTTTGTAATTTTGTTTTCAGAAGGCATAAAATGTTGATTCAAATCATTCATATTTTCTATTATCATGGGAGATTTCATGTTCTTGATGAGGAATTGATGAAAAGTCTAAAATATTCCAATTTTTGCTTTTGAATATATTTCAATTTAAGGCTTCAATGGCTGTCCATACTTTTTAAGTCCAACTTAGTGTTAAGTTCTACTTAGGATCTTTGTGAAACATTCCCCTGGTCCTATATTAAACAGACATTGTAGCGAAGACTAATGTCTTGGATGCGTCAATTGTACCCAAAGATCGATTTTAACTTGTTGTATACGTTTTCCTACTGGTTTTCTTTCTACAGCAAGAGTTCTATGCAACACACCAGTACTTCCTGACCAAGCGCTCCCTCTACCTTGTGGTGTGCAAGATCACTGATGGGTCAAAGGTCATTAATGAACTCCAGCAATGGCTGGTCAACATCCAGGTAGGTGTACATGTATATAGGTTTCATTTCATTTCATTTCATTTTTCCAAACTCCTCCAAAAAAAAATTGGAAAGGAATCTAAAGTACGATCGATTATATCTCTCTTGTCATATGGTATAATCATCACTATTATAAGTACAGTCAAACCTGTCTATAGTGACCACCTAAGGGAAACACAAAAAGTGGTCTTTGTAGACAGGTTCCTTTCGTACATGTTTGAATGAGAAACCATTTTCAAGGGGGAAAAAAAGTGGTCTTTGTAGACAGGTGGTCACTAAAGCAGGTTTGACTGTATGCAATCATCACTTTTATTAGTATCATTAGGAAGTGGGTTATCACTGTTTTTAAATGATACCGCATTTGTTATGATTTTTCAGTCATATGGAATGTGCAGTAGATCAAAATACACCTACATGTGCAGGTGTATCCGCAGTAGGAAATTGCAGGGTTCCCATGGTAATGGAAAATTCTGGAAAGTCGTGAAAAAATAAGTTCTTCTGGAGAGTCATGGAAAATGAAAAAAATTCTAAGGTTCATGGAAAGTCAAAGAAATTGTGTGTGTGGCTATGCAAGCCTTTCAGTTTGAACTGAAATTGGGCGTGGTATTTTTACGCCGCTTAGATGCCGCAACCCATACCAAAACGGTACTCATCTGTTCATGAAAAACGGCAAAAAAAGGAAAGTCTTTGAAAGTGAATTTGGTCATCAAATTTCTGTGGCAACCCTGAAATGATAAAATAATTAGGGTGGTAGTTTTCTTTGGATGATAAATGCTTTAGAACTATTGTCTGGTTACAGGTTATCATTAGAGATGTTATCTGGTGATAGTATTCAGTATAATCAAAATATTTGGATAGTTATACAGTCAAACCTGCTTCAGTGACCACCTGTCTACAAGGACCACATTTTTGTTTCCCTTGAAAATAGTTTCTCATTGAAACATGTACTAAAGGAACCTGTTTACAAAGACCGCTTTTGTGTTTCCCTTGGGTGGTTGCTATAGACAGGTTTGACTGTACATTTCAATTAACATGTGTATGCCTGTTATTTTTTCACCAGGCGAGGGCGCCCAACTCACCAGTCATCATTGTCGGCACTCACTACGATGTCATCCTCCGAGATAAGAAGTACTCGAAGGAGTACTGGCCCGAGCTGAAGCGCACCATCTTCGATCGATTCATCAACATTGCCCATCCACAGGACGCGGGGCTCCCTCATGTAATAGCGTGCGTGGAGGTGAGCTGTGCTGCGAGCTCCAAGTCCTACAACGTCAACATGCTCAGGGATTTGGTCTATGACACAGCCTACAGTCTGACTGGTGAGTGTTTTCAATTAGAGAGCAGAAATATGTATCGTTTAATTTGAACACAAGAAACAATGCTTTTATATCTTTGCTGATGATGCAAGCAAAATATATGTGAGATTTCCTGTAATGTTGGCTTTGCATCATCTTAGAGGTAGACAAAAAGGAGCTTTGCAAGTTGAAACTGTGTGTTCAGTAGTATACCTGCTCACTTCATCCCCCCCCCCTCTCTCTCTCTGTCTCTCTCTGTATCTCTCTCTCTCTCTCTCTCTCTCCCTCTCCCTCTCTCTCTCTCTCTCTCTCTTCATCTCTTCTCCGTGCTGTACTGTTGCATCACCAGGAACCCCCTAATTATGTAAATTTGTTGGTCGTACTGTATATTGTCAGGACTCACACAGGGCATCAAGTTGTTATCTTGGAGCTCTGGCCAATTCTGTTGAAAATAAGTTCATATTTCTTCATATACCCCCTGTATGTTTTAACATACCAGTATATATACTGATTTGTAAAATGTATTACGGTATGTATTTAGAACTGAATCATTACCCACAAGACTTCACTGAGGATGGATGAGTACTTTGTAAGATGTAGCCAATCAAAATCTTGTTGCATTTCTTTTGAGACACCCTGTATATTGTTTTTAAGAAAATGGCATACCAACATAGATTTCATTGTTTTTGTTATACTCAGAGGGTCGAGAGAGGGAGCCCTTGCTGATGCAGCGAGTGCCTACATCATATCTTGCCCTTGAGAAGGCTGTGATGCAGATCTCGGCCGACATGAGGGCCGCGAAGAGAGAGCCTGTCCTTCACAGTACTGAATACAAGTAAGTCATTGATGATTTAATGCACCAGTGTTTGTTTATATTATTTCATAATCCCTATTTTTGAGGAATAATTCCAATTTTTCTGCCTTCGAACTGGTGTTCTTAACCCTATATTCCGCTCCTTTTCTTGAAGAAAAAAATCTGGGCTCTAATTTACTTTCCGTCAGGGCTTCCTTCCATCATTTCGTCACTCCCAAGTTATGTGTAGAGTCTAAGGGAGCGGGAGAGAGGAAACCAAGGCATGCAACGCAATGTTGGCGTGCGAAAGTACACAAGTGCCCAAAATCTGTTCAGAAGCATAATGTATGCTGTATTCCTAATTTTTTTCCCAGGAAAATGCGGCTTAAAGCTGTAGAAGGTTGGCAGTTGTATGAAATGATTTATTATATGATAGAGAAGAACTCCTTCTGACCAATTAGGATCCAGCTTGAGCTTAAGCTACGGTCACAAAGGTTCGTACGAACGATTAGTTCGTTCGAATCTCCCTGTTTTTCCATTGTCTTCCCGAATTTCCATTGTCTGAAAATCGTTCGTACGGCGTTCGTAGCAGTTCGTAATGGCATTTGTGACCGAGGCTTAACCAATCAGAAACTATCTGACTTGTGTAGTAAATCCTACCTTAGGCTATTTAAACCCCTTTCCAACCATAGACACTCATCATGGAGACAACCTATTGAAATATAGAAAGAATATGTGGTGATACCGCAAACCTCACTTAAAAATTCCTTCTCTCTTCTGATGTCAGGTCGGAGGTGATGAGGATGATGGTAGAACAATCTCAGATCTCATTTCATGACAAGGAAGAACTCCTCCAAGCTACAAGGTTCCTTCATAACAATGGTAATCATTCATTTTATTCATTGTTTTTTGTCATCAATAATGACATACTCTTGGGTTAGCCAGTTTCTTATTATGTTGTGTAACATATCAGTTGTTTATTATGCTTGATTATATCTTACGTATATACTCAGCAAGAATAGAAAGTGGATGTAAAACAAATATTTACTGCTGATTTTGGGGGGTCATAGTTCAAACTATAGCTCCTCAGTGATCCCGAGACTGCACTATATGCCCCAAGACGAAGTTGAGGGGCACAGTACAGTTTTGAGATCACCCTTGGGCAATAGTTTTAACCATGTCCTTCAAAGCAGTCAATAGTTCTATACCGTTTTTTGTAGCTGGTAACATATGAGACAATTTGTTTTGTCTTGCTCAATTTTACTGTATTTATTCTCTTCATTTGTAAAATTGATTCAGTCTTTGTGATTTAATACTCACTATGATCATAATACATGTAGCTACATTTATATTGCGCACATATCCATTCCAGGGGATGCTCAGGGTACCTAAGGCTCTAAAAGCATTCGAGGAATAAATTCGAACCTAGAACCCATTTACTACACCTGGGTGGAGAGTGGTAAATGTAGATTAATGACTTGCCAAAGGACATTAGTGCTGCGGCAGGACTCTAACCCAAATTCATTTGATCCACGGTCAGGTGACGTATCTACTAGATCGCGACACCGGCCCACTGGTTATTATTATCCATTATCCACTAAATTCATAAATCTGTGTTCAGCATTCAATGTTTAAGATATACATTTCATGATGCATTACTGATTATTCATTGATATCTTCTGAATTTCAATACCAGGTATTCTTCTTCACTACGAGGACTCCATGTTGAACGATTACTTCTTCCTGGACCCGCAATGGCTGTGCGACACACTGGCTAAGGTCGTGACGATTCCAGAGATCAATCCAGACGTTAAGAAAGGTATGATAGATGGATGGTAAGAATGATGGAGGGATGGTTGGATACATGATGATGATGATGATGATGATGATGATGATAATAATATAATGAACCTCTCAAAAATAATTGGAAACTCAAGTTTGATCTATTACATTTCCCATGTCGTGGGATAACTAATTATAATTAAAATGGTGAGCATGATTGTGTAGTTGTACTCTCCCTCTCTCCTACATTAGCCCATATTTATTTAGTGAACTGGTTATCTCACAGTATTTGATTAAACCATCTGTTTCTTTCTTTGTTGTTTTATATTTTTTAAATTACAGGTGTAATGCTAGTCAGAGATCTGCATCGAAAGTTTGAGGATTCCAGCGTGAAGGAGTTCATCGTCAGTCTTCTCAACAAGTTTGAGGTGGCTGTGACCTATGACGCCAAGCACCTGTTGATCCCCTCTCGTTTACCCCAGGAGGGCGTGGATACCACCATCATACCGGTCTTTAGAAGCAGGAGTGACTCCACTAGGGTAAGGATGGTTAAAGGTATAGACCAGTTCTGGTCATGCGATTGCATTGTGAAAGAAGCCTTGTGGAATCGATCAGAAAAGGTTGATCAGCTAGCATATAAGTATTGGTGTGTACTGCAAGGTTCTGGAATCATCAAAATGATAAGAAGTTTGGCACGGTACAGGCACTGTACACAGAAAGATGTATATGGGACTACGTGATATCTATCCAGGCCGGATAGATTTGATAATTTACCAAATATATCAATAAGTAGGCGGCTTCCCGGCACAATTTGTATCATCACGTATTAGTCAAAACATATTCTTTCACATGATTGGTAATAAGAGCTTCCATTTCATTTTTTGAGAGGGGGTGTTTCCAAAACTGGTCTTAACCTTTAACACTTATACCGTCTGGAAATCAATTCATTCAGAACAAGAACTTTCAAAGGGTACCAAATGCCTAATAACGAATAATTTGTGTACAGATGAATGTATAAAAATAACCTAGCATTCTTTGGGTTGATGGTTTAAGGAGTAGGAAGAAAATAAAGGATGATATAAAACTCAGCCTATGAAACCCCAGTCTGATTTTTTGTGTCTGTACATGTTTCTCCATGATCAGTTAGTGAAGACTGTTATAGGTAAAGACCAGTAATGGTCGTGCGATTGCATTGTGAAAGAAACGTTGTGGAATCGATCAGAAAAGGTCGATCATCTAGCATCTAGCATCTGCAAGGTTCTGGAATCATCAAAATGATAAGAAATTTGGCTCATTCTTCGTAAAGTTACAAGCACTATACACAGAAAGATGTATATGGGACTACCCTATCTCTCTCACCAGACCATGAGAGAAATAAATTTACCAAATATATGAATTAGTAGGCGGTTTCCCGGCAAATTTTTTATCATCATGTATTAGTCAAAACAAATTCTTTCACATGATTGGTAATGAGAGCTTCCATTTCATTTTTTGAAATTGGGGCGTTGCCAATACTGGTCTTTACCTTTAATCCTACAGACTCCTGAATTCTCTCATTCCCCATGGCTTAATCTACCTCTTTCTTATAATCAATGGGTTAATATTTGGTTTTGATATTCATCCTGTGTACAGGTTTACAGGAAGACAGGAGCAAGAAGTCCATCCCCAATTCAATCCTCTCCGCCAGAAAGATGGAACAGGAAAGCAGTAAGGGGTCACAGTCCCTCCCCTTCCAGGATATACTGCCACGACGGATCACCGACAGACGGCTCGTCACCCAGAGAGACGTCTCCAGAGACCGTTGAGACCCCTGAGAGGAGCCCAGCCACGATGTCCATCCCTGTCCCGATCCGCAGGAACCTCCAAGGCAAGGCCCGTATGGCAAACTGTGCTTCATCACCACCTTGCGAGATGTACGGCGAAGCCTCAACGTCTGCCATGGGGTTGGACGCAACGGATTCCCCCACCTTTGATTTGTTGAGGAAGTCTGCCACCATCACCAAGAGCCCCAGCTCAGGGGATGTCAACACGGGAACAGTCAAAGGGAAGCTGGACAGAGCCGACATCGAGTTGGTGTCCAATAAGGCCCAGGACAGCAAGGTACCTAGCCCTTTTGATGGGTACAAGTTCACTCCCGTTGAGAACCTAAAGACAGCTATCAGAAGACTCTATATCCTGCAGTACATTCCCAGTGGCTTCTGGTCACATCTGATCAGCAGACTGTTGTCCGACCAGATGATCCCTGGTCTCATCAACTCCATGTATCTGCTCTCGGATGATGTCCACAGGTTCTTTGAAGGTGAGCTCCTGTCAGAGTTCACCAATGAGTTCCAATGGGTATGTTGGCAGTCGGGGATCGAACTGAAATTCATGTCAGTGACTGTGTTCCATGTGAAGGCTGTTGTCAGGGAAAAGCTTCTAAGTTCTGTCTTCGAGCGAGAGAGGAGACCCGAGTCCGTCCATGTACTGAGCCTAACAGACGACCCTGACCACTTCCCAAGGAACGTTTCCCTCTCCCGAAGTGGTCAGCTAGAGATACTCATCCCTAACCAAACTTTAGAAGTTACCCATAAGATACAACAGAGAGAGGCCAATGGAAAGAGAACGTCTGATTCCGTGAAGATTCTGACATCCTTAGAGACTGTCTCTCGTCTCCTGGCCACCATCATCGACTTGATTGACACCTTGATAGAGAACTTTTATCCCAACCTCTGTGAGCCTTTGGGCACAACTTTTGAAGGAGAGCTCTTCATCACAAGAGTGGTTCCTTGCCATCGCTGTTGGCGGGACTACAATAAGCCAAGCTGGGACGAGGTGGACGTCTCTGAATGGGAGTTCATCCACGCTTTGGATGCGGAAGAGCACATGAACGCTGAACACGAGTCACCGCTCCTCTGGTCGTCCATCAGCTCCGCGGATGCCCAGATGATCACCACCCGGACCGGTGAGCGAAGCAAGCTCTGCTGCGGTCTCTCCTGCAGCTACCCAAGACTCCATGACGACATCCTGACGGGGGTCAACCTCAAGCAGCTCAACCCAAGACGAAGAGCAGCCCATGCACTCCAGCGAAAGGATCGCATCGCAGCAACGACCAACGCCCGCCTGTCGACCGATGGTGACGTGACGCTACAGACGGAGATCGACAATGACCGGGAGCATCCCCTGCCGCTGGAAACGTGCAGCGAGCTTGGCATTGAGCCTGATGTCAGCAACGATATGATCCCCATGGACACTGTCCTCAACAGCACCATGATGAGCTCAATCCATAAGAGTGCTGATGTGCCGCATGATATCTGCGTTTACGGATTCCTCTTTGAAGAACTGGTCCTGCAGTCTATGAGGAATGAGTTTGTGGAGTGCCCCAACCATGGAAACATAGCAATCTCTGTCGTTGCCCCAGATGTTGTAAGTAAAAAATTATTAGCAGAAATGTACATATAATGGATCGTACAGGACTTTCATATGTTTCCATTATACATTTATCTCTGCATGTAATTCATACCAAGATCTTTAACATGTTGTTGTTATACTACTGATACACAAGTTATCAAGGTAAAATTGCCTTGTGCATATATTGAAATGACCTCTGTAACCTTCATTTGATCCATTATTGACTAGAGTTTTTTATATTGTTGTTTTTAAAGACTTTTGGATTAAAAAAATTGATTTAAAAAAAATGGATTAGGTTGTTCATTTAGAAGCTATTTTATTTAAACACAGTTTTTAAATTGATCGGTTATGATTGGGATTGCAGATGTATGCAGACCTGGGCCCATCCGTCCTCACCGAGAAGTCTGCGCTAGACATCCAACGTCTGCTGGGCAGTGGGACGTTTGGCCTCGTCTTCCAGGGGGTGATGTCTCGCGCCTCCGAGCACCGACGGCCCATCGCGGCCAAGATGCTCCAGCCCTACCCTCCGGGCCAAGGTGCAGGAAACACCGACCGAAGGCGCTACGACAATGACAACACCAAGTGGCACCGCGATCCGTTGCGGTTCTCCTGCGAGGCCTACCGCACGGCTCGTAAGGAGCTCTCCATCATCAACAACCTGGACCATCCTCATATTGTTCCTCTCCTGGGCTTCTGCAGGCATCCCATGTGTCTGATCCTTGAGCTGGCACCACAGGGGGCGCTGGACACCAGGATGGAGAATTTTAAGCGCGTCGGAGCCAGGTTGACACCTCACACCTTGCAGGAATTGGTGGTTCAGGTATGGTGAAGCTCTGTCAAAAACTTTTCTTTTTTATCCCTCTGGCACCATGGTGGCAGAGACATAAAATGTTTTCAGGTTGTTTGTCCCTCTGTTCATTTGTTTGTCTGTCCCACTTTTTGTTACCACATCAACTTGAGAACCACTGAACAGGTTTTAACCGAACCATGTTTAAGCAGGGGTGAATGGATTATATTTTTGGTATAAGAAATTAATAAATGTTCAAAATATTGATAGCCAAAGGTCTTAAAGCTTATCTGTACTAGTTTATAGGAGGGATTAGACCACCGTGCAAGGTCACTGGACAGGTATTTATCTCATCAACTCAGCTCTCAATTAACATAAGAAAAAGAGGATCATGTGGGAGCAATGGTCACCAATTAGACATTGTTTTCTATATAGTAGCTACAAGTAGGACAGTGTGGCTTTAATGCAGTTTAGAGTGCTGATCAGAGTAAATATTCATATAGATATATGATGTGCTTACCAACTTTTCTTGTCTTCCTTGAGCTGTATCTGTATGTTATACATCCTTTCATGGCAGGTCTCATCGGCGGTAGCCTATCTTCACAGCAAGGATATCATCTACCGAGACCTGAAGGCCGAGAATGTCCTGGTGTGGAAGTTCCCGCAGCCTTACAGTCCGAACCCAGCGGATCCGATCAAGGTCAAGCTTGCTGACTATGGCATCAGCGTGACCGCACTTCCTTCAGGTACCAAGGGGTATGGCGGGACACCGGGGTACATGGCTCCAGAAATCGTGCAGTACGATGGCAAGGAGACCTATAATGAGAAGGTAACGTACCCTGGAATTCAGTGAGGATGATTTACCTTAACTCTTATCCTGCCATAATGAATACAGCCCAGTGCCACAGGGCTAATCGCCGTTGTGCCAAACCACAAATCCCACCTGTGCCAAGTTTATTTTGAGATAATCTGATGGTGCGATCAATAGCACTTGCGAAACACTCCACACAGTACAATGAGCATGAACAATAACTGCTTTTACGAATACGAGCATGCATGCATAAAGCAGCTAAGCTGTGGCTCGCTTTATATGATGAGGTCAACTGCCAAAAATTGACCACAGCAAAACAATATTAAATCCCTCAACATGTAACTGAATTGCAAAGAGGGGGGATGGGGTGTTGTAGCTGCATGCAGCAAAGGCCCCTACAATACTTTGTAATCTATATGTTATAATATTCAGAAATATGAAGCGTATTGCAGTATTACACCATTGCATCTTTTGTCTTGCTGTGGCAGTAGATTTTCTTTCAGTATGTTCACCTCATCATTTGTGCAAACAAGGCCTGGCCGGTATCTTTCATGACACGTGATAAAGTGGTAGATTTTCAACTACAAATACTGGACAGCACCACTATCACAATGATTGATATACAATTATATAACATTCTCCCCTTTAAAGTAATAGCTGATAGGTCTTTAACCAATCGCCATCAGGAATTGAGTTGTCCCAGTTTTAAGTCTATAGGAATGAGAGAATCCAGTAGTCATTAGGTTGAAATTGGTTAAGGAAATGGGATCAATGAATTAAGATTTTGATATTCCTATCAGTTTGACTGCCTTTCCATGATTATACATTTACTTTGATAACTAGGAATTGAAGAGTGTTTTATCAAACAAAGTAAAGGAGAAAATCTCTACCTCTTTCAGGTCGACTGCTTTTCCTTTGGGATGTTCATGTTTGAGCTGATGTCCCTTCAGAGGCCCTTCGAGTGTCTGGTGGGGAAGGATGTAGGTCGTTTGTCGGAGGTCATCAAGCAGCTTATCAAGGATGGGCAAAGACCTGTACTCTCGAGGAAGGTAGGATCATCACAACTATCTTGGTTTTTCTTTTTTCTAATTTAAATCCTTCCTAATTAAGATCATGGGTTGTCATACATGAGTACTGATAGTCATATCAATACATGAAGTATAATCGTACCGCAATTGCCTGATTTTACAGGCACCTCAGTCAACTAAAATGCTTGATCGTCTGTTAACTTTGTGACGTCAGGACAGTTGCAAGACAACGCCCGAATAGATGCTGTTTGGCCCTTTTACTGACTTGAAGATGCATGTCTGACAATGGCATGTCAGAATGTGCACTGTGCAGTTGTCTTTAAAGAGAAAAACAAATCTTCATATCTCACCCTAGGCACAAGGCATGCAGTACGTAACCTTATCAAAGGGAAAAATCAAAAGTTTTTTTTTCATCAATAACCACTTTGTACAGATGCTGTAGTCTAATGGTTTAACTCTTGACTGGAAGTGCGATGGTCTTGGGTTCGAGCTCCTGTGGACACCATAGCCAAATTAGAGCCAGGGAAACAGTGGAGCCCCTTGAGCATCTTGCATATAATGGATACACCCAATGAGTGCTAGTATCTGATATTTTTGTTGTTCTTGTTGTCGTCTTCATCAACGTCCTCATCATCATCATTATTCCCCAACTCATTTTTCTTTCCAGGAGAAGTCCTACCCGACCTACATGCTGGACCTGTTGTCCTGGTGCTGGGCTCAGGACTCCAGGGACCGACCCTCGATGGAACAGATCAAGGACGTCTCAAAGACGGCAGAGTTTGCCAACCTCCTGGAAGTGCTCTCGCTGGAGGAGAAGCCTGTCGTCTCCTGTGCCGTTGCCACGACGGCAGGATGCAGTCCAGAAGGAGGTTAGTATGAAGCGGATCCTAATCAAATGATTGGTTGAGAGCGTACACGTGACCAGGCATTTAACACCTAATTTTACTAATGACCGGTCACTGTTTCAATAAAAGATTTAGAAAATGAAAATTTATTGAAAATGTGGATACGTAGTTATCTAAATAATTAAGGCAATGTCATTAAATATACTTCAATCAATTTTCCTCTAAATTGTTAAGATGGCCCAGATGCCTCGTCCAGTCTACCGGTCATCTGGATGACCCAGACTGTGGAGGAGGACCAATCCTCATCAGTGGTCATCCTCAACATTGACCGCACCCCTAGCGACGACACGACCTGCTTCAATCTGACCGTTACCGGGGGCACCGTCCGCTGTGTGAGCTCTGTGGCTGACACCATGTGGCTGGGTTTGAATACAGGCTCCATAGTGGTCTATGAGTAAGTGTTAACAGATCAGGGGGGTGTTTCACAAAACTTGTCATCAGTGACAAATGACAATTTGTGTTACAAGCTTCTGAAATCCTTGCTTCTGATTGGTTATCAGCAGATTTGTCACTGATTTTGTTACTTGTCATTGAAAAACGGCTTTGTGAAACGGGTCCCAGGGGAGTGTTTCACAAAGACTAAGATCGACTTTAAGTTGGACTTAACTATGGCAGGCCGTTCATGCCACTATTTTCTCTCACCATTATGATCTTTAGATAATATTTTCTCCTTCAAATATAAACTATCAAAATATGTAAATTCTGTAGATATGTAATTATGATTTGTAAGTCCCTTGAGAGATCAATGCCAGTAAATGGGGAGAGAAAACAATGGCATGAACAGCCTGCCATAGTTAAGTCAAAGTTAAATTTGATCTTATTCCTTGTGAAACACTCCCCAGGGCCTCGTCTGAAAAACAGTTGTGATTAATTGCAACCTATTTGAGATTGATATCAATCACAACTATGTACATAACAGAGAGGAAACTGCAAACTTGCAATTGATTGGAAGACTTGCGTTTGATTCGGATCAATGGCAACTCTTTATAAGCGGCGCCCAGTTTTCCCTTAGCTACAATGTAGTTGAGAGATGTACCTGCATTTCTGACACTCGTATGCCTGCGAGTTTAGATAAAAATCCATACAGTTCTGAATAGTTCCCTACCATATGAAGATACACACATGTATGCTAATATGTCTTCTACACCTAAACAAAGATATTATTGGGTCATGTAATATAATATTTCTGGAATATTCTATTATTGTATGGTATAGGATCATTGTAGGGAAAAAAATGGATTTAACCCACACTGTTATCTAAAAATGAAATCCTTTTACTAAAGAGAATGCTTAGGAAAAAGACACAAAGGATATGTATTTGACGCTCAGATGATTTGACTTCAGATGATGTTAAAGATCTTTCTTTTCTAGCTTTAAATTTTTGCTGAAGTGAAGAGACATGTGACTTTTTCTTTGCTGTGGTTCTTAGATGAATTACAGTCAAACCTTTCATAGTAGCCACCTCTCCATAAAGGCCACCTGTCTATGTAGTGGCCATGTGTTTAGTATTCCTGGAGAGAGAAATGTGTGCTGTAGAACCTGTCTATAAAGGCCACCTGTCTATGTAGTGGCCATGTGTTTAGTATTCCTGGAGAGAGAAATGTGTGCTGTAGAACCTGTCTATAAAGGCCACCTGTCTATGTAGTGGCCATGTGTTTAGTATTCCTGGAGAGAGAAATGTGTGCTGTAGAACCTGTCTATAAAGGCCACCTGTCTATGTAGTGGCCATGTGTTTAGTATTCCTGGAGAGAGAAATGTGTGCTGTAGAACCTGTCTATAAAGGCCACCTGTCTATGTAGTGGCCATGTGTTTAGTATTCCTGGAGAGAGAAATGTGTGCTGTAGAACCTGTCTATAAAGGCCACCTGTCTATGTAGTGGCCATGTGTTTAGTATTCCTGGAGAGAGAAATGTGTGCTGTAGAACCTGTCTATAAAGGCCACCTGTCTATGTAGTGGCCATGTGTTTAGTATTCCTGGAGAGAGAAATGTGTGCTGTAGAACCTGTCTATAAAGGCCACCTGTCTATGTAGTGGCCATGTGTTTAGTATTCCTGGAGAGAGAAATGTGTGCTGTAGAACCTGTCTATAAAGGCCCCCTGTTTACATACATGTAGGCCACTTTTTCTGTTTCCCTAGGGTGACCTTTATACTAGATACAAGATACAAGATATTTTATTTGGTCTTTGCAAACAAGTTATGTACATAGAAAGTTTCCCCTGGCGTTACAGTAATATTCAAGAAAATACATAATTACAAGAAATAAATACATCACGTTTATAGAAATAGATGAAATAATGAAGCGACAAAGATGGTCATTGGTATTTAAAATCATAATAGTTTCAGTATTAATTAATTTCAGACGCAGAAGTTTAACGTTTTACCTGTGAGTTGAATTTATGAACAGGGTCAGGTACAAATGAATATCTGAATCGTGAAAGGCGGATTGGGGTGGGGCGAAGTCGGATACCAGAACGAGTAAATGAATGAAATAAATGAAGTGGATGGGTATTTTCTTATACATGTAGATAGGTTTGACTGTCTTACCATTACAGCATCAAAAACGACTTGATGATATTCATCCTTCTTTCTCTATCTCTCCCATGTTTTTTCAGGAATGGAAGGTTCTCCTACCCCAACGAAATAGCGCGCCTCTCTCTGCCCCAGTACAAAAGCAAACCGCGCTCCCCCTGCACCATGCTCCACATACCCCCTCTACAGCTGGTTGCCATAGCAGCGGACCACGAGGTAGCCTTCAGGCAGGAGGATGGCAACGGGATGCCCTCCGCAGACTCCGACGGCTTCCACTACGTCCATGTGCAGAGGGAGATCATCTCCATGGCGATCGTCCTGAAGAAGAACGGAAGCAAAAGGTACCGATAATTATAATAATTAATTAATAATTATAGGCATTTCTATAGCACCGTTTATCTAGAAATTTTAATTCGAGGCGCATTAATCATTACCTCGGCTTTAGCCTAGCAGCCATTACAGCGCTCTAGCATTTCAAGGAATTAATTCCTGCCAGGTACCCATTTACCTCACCTGGGTCGAGTGTGGCAAATGGAGATTAATGCCTTGCCAAAGGACATTAGTGCCATATCGGGTATCGAACCACAACCTTTGAATTGCAAGTAAAGTGCTTAAACCACTCGACAACGACACTTCTTCAAAATGATGTTGATTAGGGCTCTTGTGTACAGCAAAAATGACTCGGTTTCGCAGGAACTAAATATAAACTGATAGAAGGAATAACCATGTTATTAATACGATTGTTGCTTAGATTCTTCCTCTGATATTGCTTGGCTAATTTGTCAAAAACCTGACATTCCTTAGCATGACACCTCTTCAATCCCTTTGATATATTTGTTTTTTTCTCCCTAATCATACACCACTTTTGCAAAACAACATACCTGCCAATTACCCTTACGAAATAATCCAGAATATTCAGTTTTTCTGGATTTCTAGGCCCTAAAAATCCAGAATATTCTGGGTTTTTTGTTGTTTTTGTGTGTGCTAAAGCCAAATTAAGCTGGTTTTATCATGTGCCACGATTTGAGAGTTCACATATTGTGTGCGTTGAATGGTTGCATGATCGAGCAGCAAATTTGTATTCTCTTTTTGGTACAGATTTACCGCGTATTGCTAGTATCACTGCCGCTGCAAGTGCGATTTCTTATTTTCGAAGGCATACCGTGCTAAAAATTTCTAAATCTTATTTTCAAATGTTGGCAGGTATGAAACAATGGTAGCCACAATGCCAGAAATAAATTTGGGTGATATGTTGAAAAATTTGTACAATGACCTTTTTTTTTTTTTCCCTGATCATATATCACTTTGTCAAAACAATGGGAGCCACAATGCCATAAATATATGTGGGTGATATGTCTGCCAGTGTGACTGAACCTGTTGACAAAGCAATTTCCATTTTCTCAGGTCCTACGAGTTATGGTGCGGTCAGACCGAGGGATACATAACCATCCTGGACGCCGGCAACCTGACCCTGAGCCAGGTCATCGTCTGTCATCTTGAAGATCCCCTCCCCTTGGCACCTGTCACTCAGATGGTGACCTATGACCTTCCAATCCAGGAGCAGATGGGCCTTCAGCATGTCTGGTCCTATGTCCAGCCAGGTGGGTTTGACCTTCTGAAAGTTTGTTGCCCCAAAATCACTTTTGTGGCCTTCATGATAGGAATTTCAAAAGGGCAATACTGATCAGCTCTTTTATTCAAAGGTATCGTTTAACAATGTTAAATCTGAGATGCATGCCCCTACGTGTTATCAGTGTCTGTGATATGGTGTAATATTGAAGCCCTAAAAAAATTGCGCTTCAAAATGATCAAGAAGTGCCTCAAAAAAGGAAAAATCTTTGAGTGACCGGTTTCACCATACTTATTTTTCCCAATAGACTGTAGTGTTATAAAAACCGTTAGGAAAACACAATTTGATTTCAATTTTAAATCATAAATATCTTGATAATCAGACAGTCAATCGGCTTGTAAAAGTTGAGGGGTTCCTGACTGACCTAAAGGTTTATAATTATCATTGCTGCATGAGCTAAATCCAGGACAAAGTTACCCAATCCCTTTAAACCCTAAAAAGGCTGGGTTATTTTGGTCATCTCACATAGGCCTATAGGGACCCCCCCCCCTTCAAACCACATTAAATGTTATCAGATAACACCCAATCTTAATTGAGTTTAAACTTGTAAAGCTATGTCAACCACTCTTCCTCAATAAATCTTTCACTTGTTCAGCAGCAAAGAATATCATATTCACTTTGATCTACATCAACTCTTTCCCTTATCATTCCCAAATCCTGAACATAGGCCGGCTTCAAATCCTTTCACTTCGTTGCCCCATGCCTATGGAATAAACTCCCTGCATCTCATTTCTAAGAAATTGTACTTAACTGAACTTCTTCAAACAAGATCTGGGGGGCGTTTCAGTGGTTTTCACTGACTAATATCATGTTCACCGACAATTTAGTCAGCGCTGACTAAATTTGACCAATCACAGGCCTGGAAAAAAGTCGGTGACAAAAGAATTGTCGGTGAACATGATATTAGTCGGTGAAAACCACCAACTAATTGTTTCATGAAACGCCCCCCCAGATAACCTACCTCTACAGTGCCGTGTATCCTTTTGAACAGGTGCTTTATAAATCCAAATATCTTCATTATTATTATCATCATCATCATCATCATCATCATCATCATCAACATCATCATCATCATCATCATCATCATCATCATCATCATCATCATCATCATCATCAACATCATCATCATCAACATCATCATCAACATCATCATCATCATCATCATCATCATCATCATCAACATTATCATTATCAACATCATCATCATCATCATCATCATCATCATCATTATTATCAACATCATCATCATCATCATCATCATCATTATCATTATCAACATCATCATCATCATCATCATCATCATCGTCATCGACATCATCAACATCATCATCATCATCATCATCATCATCAACATTATCATCATCATCATCATCATCATCATCATCATCATCATTATTATCATCATGATTATTAATATTATCATTAACATCATGATTATTATTATTATTATCTTTACTCAGGGCCTGTGGTGTACAAGTGGAACACAGAAACAAGGGCAATAGAGGGAAGAATTGACTTTGTAGCGACTATCTCGACTTGTCGATCCAACCCCCGACCAAGAGGCAGACAGAGCCATAGACCAATGAGCGGTAAGTGACTGAAAAGGCAAAAAGTTCAACTAGTTAAAAATTAGTTTTTGAAGCTTCTACCAACCTTGAATTTTGTTGCGCAAGCTTTCGTCCATTCCTGTGGACTTTCTCCAACTAAGTGATCAGTCGCATGTATTCATAGCTGCGCTGCACTGCCTGGTGTCCTGCGATCACTGGACCAAAGATAGGTGACAATAGGTTCCCTAGCCCAACTAGTTGTAATGGCATTTTGTTAAGCCCATGCATTCTATACGACCTTCCTGTGATCCATTTTTTTCTTTTTTATGGCAATTTTTTTAGATATGGAAATCAAAACATAGATCAACTTCCTGATTAAGTTTCTAAAATTATAAGAATTCTTACAACTTCCATTCTAGTGCATGGAAGCTTGCTAGTCATATTTAAAAAAAGAGCCAGCTTAAAATTATAAACAATCACACTACTGGTATGACGTCACTATGATTCTAAGCCGATTTACCATTTCCTCTTCCAAGGAAGCTTGAATTCTTTTGAAATTTTGAATTTATTAATCATATTCAGATCATCGATCATTAATATTCTAAAACTATGTGTGTACACATCAAATGCTATTGCAATTTCGGATCACAGCCAGATCGTATAGTTGGCTGTACAGTGTGCTTGTGTATTTTCAATTTTAATGAGATGACAGTAGCGTTTACCAGTAATTCTTTACCGTAGCTCCAGATTTACAAATATGTGTGAGCGATGAGAATTCATGAAAGAGTTTTGTATTAAACAATGAGTTCCTTTTCATGGTTCTACAACACGTTCTCTGGTGATACTTGCTCAGTGGTCAAATTCCTACTTTAGCCAATTTCTTGACATCAGCCCTTGACCAAACACTATACACTAGTCCTAACTCTCACTTAAAAATCTGTAGCAACCTTAATCCTTACCGTGGATCATTGATGAAATAATGCCTGGAGCAAATCTCACCAAAGCAAGGGTCACCATTTTCATTTTAATTTTGATACATGTACCAACAGTGTTTGATAGGATCACCTGTCATAATCTGCATTGTTTTTTTCTTCCGCTATAGCCTTCCGCTCTCAGGTGAACTCCATGTGCCTGAGCGGTGAGTACCTCTACATCGGGATATCCTGCGGACATCTCCTTGTCCTTGATGCCTCCACCCTTGCCCCAGCCATTCTGCTCTCCTGTCACGAGGGTCCCGTCAAGTTTGTCATCCCCGTTGCGCCCTTCCACCATCACCACTTGGTCCCTGACCTTCCGGATTCTTCCATCATCCCTGACCATCAGTCAGAGGTGGCCGTAGCCCACCGGTTCCGATTCAGCCGCCCAACCGTGGTCACCCTCGGGAAGGGGTTCAACGATCTGGTCGGTGGCTATGGGAACTCGCCATCCCGCTTCACGGGTCAAGAGAGGCTGGGTTGGTATATTCTCCTCTGGAACATGGAGTACTTCAATGAGGATCGCCTGGAGTTGGGAAATGACTTCCTGGATGGGATTGTTAGAAAGAAGTCCAGGAGCACAGAGGTATGACGGCCAGGTCTAGGGCTAAGGGGTCTCGCCAGCCTGCTTCAGAGAGTAGAAGCACTTTCAACAGTAGTTCTTTCTTTTGAACGTGAAGCTCTTCTGTGAGGATCAAGGAGAACAGAGGAGTAACGACTTAGTCTGGGACTACAGGATCATCCAGCCCACTGCTGAGGCCAGAAGCAATCTTTGCTGGTTAATCCTCCTCTGGAATATCAAGTTTGATGAGGATCTCCTATTTCATGGGACATGATTTCTTGGACAGGATCAAGAGGAAGAAGTCAAGAAGTACAGAGGTTTGATGACCTTAGTCCAGGGCTTCAGGAAGTCATCAGCCCAACTCAGGGAGTAGCAGTAGGAGCAGCTCCACCACTACATTATCCTTTGGAATGTGATGTTCTTTTAAAAGGATTACCTAGTGCTGGGTCATAATTTCTACATTGATTCATCAGAAAGAAGTGAAAAAAGTGTAGAGGTCTGATGACTTAGTTTAGGGCCAATTCTTATGGTACTTGTATATGTAGGAGCAGTTCAAGTGAAATATTCACCTCCAGGACAGAGATCTCAGAGGATCACTTGGGAGTGGGACATGATTTCTTGGAGAAGAATGTTAGGTGGAAGTCCACCATGGATTGCAGTTTGTAGGTCTGGTCAGTAGCTACAGGATATTGCCATGATCCTGCTTCACAGGTTCTCCCCTGGGACACTGACTTTCCTTCACAGAAACATGTGGAGATATCAAGAAGTAAAGAGGAGTGTCTTGACCTCGTCTAGGTTACATGATCTTGCCTTCCTGCTTCACAGGACAGGAGAGCCAGGGCCAGACATTCAGAGTATTCTGATAGGGATCACCTTGAGGTTGGGCATTAATTCCTTTAGCTTTATTGGAGGAATACACAGGTGTAATTATTTCTTACAAGTTAAGTCACTGGAAACTGTTATTCATTTCCATTTTAAGTGCATTTCTAAAGAATTTTATCCAAATATATGTTGGTGAAAGTCTTCAAGATCAAGGAAATACATAGTCATAACTGAGAAGGTAATTTCAATGACTGAGAACAAAAATCATGAGGACACATGTTCCTGCAGAAGCAAAGTTGTGGCTTCCACACCCTACACAAATCTTTAACATTGTACACTGTTTCCTGCATATACCTTTCAATGCAATCATTGCTTTCCTTTTATTCCTTTCCTTTGATTTATTTGGAGACGGAGAGAAGTGAGGGTTAAAGAGACAAGGAGGGACAAGAAGGGACACAAAAAGAAGATAACTTGATAGACAGTGACAGAGATTGACAGGGTTGGAAGTAGATAGGCAGGATGGTAGGAGATCTAGATGGAGAGAGAGAGAGAGAGAGAGAGGGGGGAGAGGGAGTGAGAACAAGGGACAGAGAGACAGGCAGAAAGACATACAGATAGACAGAGAAATAGAAAGAACGCCCTGATATAAACCAGAGAGAAAGAGAGAGTCAGACTTACAGACCAAAATGAGGGGAGGGGAAGAAAGAAAGAAAGAGGGTCAGATTGACAAAGACAGAAAGGAAAGAGAAAGGCAGGAAAAGGTAGCTGCCTGTGTCCAACACCTCACCAAACTCTGAGCCACTTAAGGTCCTTATCAAGTAGAAACTGCAACGAGATACTATTGATATGTTCTCAAGATTAAAAGCCTTGATATGCAGCGAGAGCTCCAATTGGCCCAGTTTCTATTCCACTGGGAAACAAGGAACTGATG